>JACAXG010000002.1:15577522-15704483 GCA_018881555.1 Amblyornis subalaris
ATTACTAACCAGTGGACAGCAGGAGGTGGTATCTCCATCCTCCAATCCACGGTGAATTTGGAAAACATATAAATAAAATGAGGGCAGAGGCCAGCTCTTCTCTTCCTCCTCACCTCGTCCTCCATTTTGGCCTCTGCCTGTTGGAGAACCCTGACAGCTGTGTCCGTGTGTTTATTCGAACCTGAGAACAACAAAGTCACAGTCTGGATTATCTCAAGCTTTGCTTCTAGTTTTCCCACGAACGAGCTGAGTTAGGGGAAAATCACTCTTAAAATATTGGTAGGTAGATGTTCTCACATTCCTGCACAAATAATCTGTAAAGAACTCACCATGCTGTTTCTAAAGCCCAGACCCAACCTTTTGAAGACCCTATATAATGTGGAGGGATAGTGTTTTTAATCAAACAGAGGCTCCATAATTTTATTCGTTTTGCATAACAAGATTTTTGTAGCGAGGGGGCCTACAAGTGTGGTATCTGTGAGAAGCAGCTGGAAGCTTCCCCGATGTCTGAGGGAGCCAATGCCAACCAGCTCCAAGATGGACCCAGAGCTGGCCAAGGCCGAGCCCATCAGYGATGGTAGGAGTGACTCTATGGTAACGTATTTAAAAAGAGGGGGAAAGTCTGCAAAATTGAAGCCAGAGCAAAATTGCTCCAGCAGCCAGGAGTGAAAATGTATGAGAGAAAGAGCCCTGCAGACACCAAGGTCAGCAAAGGAGGGGGAAGACATGCTCCAGGTGCCAGAGCAGAGCTTCCCCTGCAGCCCATGGTGCAGCCCATGGTGAGGCAGCTGTGCCCCTGTAGCCCATGGAGGTCCACGGTGGAGCAGAGATCCACCTGTAGCCCATGGAGGACCCCATGCCAGAGCATGTGGATGCCTCAAGGAGGATGTGACCTGGTGGGAAGCCCATGCTGGAGCAGGGTCCTGGCGAGACCCATGGACCCCTGGGAAGAGGAGCTCACACTGGAGCAGGTTTGCTGTCAGGACTTGTGATTCCATGGGGGACCTATGCTGGACAAGTCTCTTTTCTTCCCCCACTTCTTTTTCTTTTTGGAAAAATATACAGCAGGGAGAAGTAATGTTACAGTATTTTTATTAAGGAAAGGTAAAGATTGTCTTCAAAATCATATTGCCTAATAAAGTGTATACAATCCTCAGACTGAGGATTGAGATATAATAAAAAGAGAATAGAGACTTTACCTAAAATTATAACTGAGAACTGTAAACAAAATAAAATGGCTAAGAAAGGAATCATCGTTCAAGGGAGCTGTGTTTTCTTAGGAGTCACAGCAATTCTAAAAATAGAATTCATACTGCACCAATTTTAATAAACATAAGATATATACTAAGATTTCAGGTTTCTTAATTCTAGCATAAGGATATGTAGTTGAACTGTGGTGAGTTGAACTGTGACAGTCTGGTGAGAGGGCTTATGCTTTGACAATTCAAAATCACCTTCCATTAGAATATGTAAGCCCCCAACAAAAACAGTGGAAGTAGCCTGACAAAGCCCCTTTCCAGGGCACTCAGTTTGAGATCCTCAGCCATTCCTACCATAGACCCTGGAGGTGCCTAGAGGCTCTGTGGAGACAGTTCTTACCCATTCTGTTAGCACTGCTATTTAGGGCTCATGGTACTCCTGTGACTTTATGGTAACCATGGTGAAGGAATTCTTTACAATTTGACACCTCCCTTTTTCTCTAAATTGGTCTCTGAAGATTTTACCTGATACCAAACTTATGAAAGCCCAAGGAAGACTCCTAAAGGACATTAGCAGGCTTATGTCTTTTATATATCAGAGATTATTACTGAGCTCTCTCATTAATTAGATTCTCTAGTCTGTCCTTACAGTTTATTATCATAATACGTAGTACCTAATGGAAAAACACATTTTATCCTCAGACACCTTTAAATAAATTTCTTCTTCAATTTCTTGGTCTGTCCAACTCTGATGTGCAGAGCTGAATATATTTCAGAGGGTTTCTGAAAAATTTCGGTAAAACAGTTGAATCATGATATTAGAATAAAAATAGTTTTCAGGAATGATTTTTTTAGAGAATAATGCCATAAAGACTCAGCCATTAAAATGTGAAATAAGAAATATAGAGATTTACATGGTTTAGAAAAAAAATGGATCAAGCCTGTGCAGGACTTAGTAGATATTACTGATCTGGCTCTTTGTCTAATATACACTGGTGAAAAAGACAGGATTAATTAAAAGCACATTCTCTAATGACAAGTTGGGCAAAACAGTTGGGAAAAGATACCAAAGGGCTGTTTAACTAATTTGAAACCAATGGCTTTCCAAAGGCAGTTTCATACAAGGACAATATTGTGGATTTAGGTACAAAAATCATTAAGAGGGTGCTTGTTTGCTCAGTGCAAAGAAGTACAAAGTTGATAAAGTTAACCTGAAGTCAGGAAAACCTGGAACAGACTGTTATGCTACTGAGTTATGTGTGCTTCTGATAGCTAAGATAATGTATTTTGAATTAGCTTGGCAATGGATTTATGCCATTTAAGCAGCCTGTAAAAGAGAAATGGATAGCAAAAGACATAGAACAGTTTGCAGTATACACAAACTAACATACAATTATACAGAGAGAGCAACAGAGCAATATTCTGGATAAGGAGAATCTTGATATTAAAAGTGGATAGCTACTCTGAAAAAGCAAAGCATCAAAAAGCAAAAGAAGTATTAAGAATAATCCACACAAGGCAAATGAAAGAACAGGCAGGATAGTTCCACAGTGTAAGGATATGCTTCTGAGCACTTTTGTCCTATTTCAAATGGGCTTCTGGATTCATAAGAGGCAATATCTGCCAACTTAAAAACCCCCAGAGAAATTTGGAAAATTGTGCTTGTTTTAGTCGGGTGATTTTGTTTCTTTTTGTGTGGTGGTTTTCATGCAATGCAGAATAAGGCAAAGGAAAGCAATGGGGCAAATATAATTCTCTCATTAGGTCCTGAGTAGACACCCCAAACTATTTGGAATTGACATTGGAATATAAATAAAAAGCATACATGAGAACGAATATAGGAACAAATTTCAGCCATCATATAAAAATTGCTTGTATAGCCAAGCTATAAGATTGGTGTATATTGCAGCATGTTCTAGGAATGAAAATTCCAGGGCTGAAAAATTTTAAGTCAGCGTGCTCAGCTAAAATTCTATACAAGATTTTCATGTATGTAAAGCTCAGTGCAAAAGATACTGGTATTCATTTTACATGTGTCTGAACATCACATGTATGAATCTAAGTTGACCACTCTGAAGTCTTTTTAGAGTCAGTGAAAGGATACAGATGATTGCCTCTGCCTAAAGTGGGTGTCTAATATTGAAAAAGTAAACTATCATCTTTGGTAGTTATTCTAACTACCTTCATCTTAGTCAATCTAATTCTGAATTGTAATACTCAGTAAGATGAATCCTATTAGAGAATGCTTGCAAGATATTGACACGAAAAAAGTTTTCTACAGAAGTACTACTAACAGTAAGTACAAAAATGAAGATAGAATTCCGCCATGGGGCATAAATAGCTGAAATTGAAAAGATGGAAGAACCTTCAAACTAAATTAGTTTTGGCATTACAGAAGAAAATAATTGATTTGGATATGCAGATGACTAAATAGAAAGCACAAAATATAGTCATGATGGAAAAACATTTCAATCTTTTCAAGGAAGATGCATCACCTACGCATCTCCTTAACAAATTTATTCAATTTATTAGGTTCTGTCTCTGACTACAAACAGATTAGATCTATCAAAACAATCAGCAAGCTAATCACTTTAAGTACAGTATGGAAGAATAATGCATCATGATTCTTTCTAGAGGACAAATCACTCTAGTAAATCCTTTTCCTAAGTATTGTTTTAGGAGATAGATGCACTATATATGAAAAGACCTGATTGGGGCTAAAGTTTTTTCAGTGTCAGTGTGCTTTTTTTTTTTTTAATATGTAGCTACACCAGACAGGAACACAACAGAAAATTATTTAGGAGGGATAGAGAAATTTAGAATGCAACCTGAAACCAGATCTCAACAAGGTGCCAGTCAGGTTTGAAAGAATTATTTACTTTGAAAAAGGAGGCATCAAATTTCATCTACACAAATCTAGAGTGCTAAAGGGTTTTCTAGCACAAATCTCCAATGGAGAACTGGGCACCATATTGTGTAAAACCCTTGGTAGGGATTGTGACATTCATGTAGTTCAAAGTTACCCTTTACAAATAAAGGCCTTCTGGAGGAGATTCAAGTGCCATATCTTGGCAGATAACGCTTTACTTGATGTGATCTTGGATGATGTGGGCATTTGGTAACAACTATGGGCCATATGTTCGCTTCAGCTGGGCCGTGCCACCCTCCTGCAGGATCTCACAGGAGATATTCCGCCAGCTGGCTGCTCGGCAGTGAACATGCACAGGCAGGCTTGACACCGGAGCTCGGTGCCATCAGCGCCGTGCCTGCCCTGTGTGCCTCGTACAGCCTGAACAAAGAGCAGTGATCTGTTCCARCAGGAGCAGTCAGACTCAGATCAAGTCCTTCAGTGCCTCGGTACCCAGCCTCACCTTCCTGACCCCATAGGACCTCCTGACAGAGAAATGTGTGAGACCATCTGTGCCTGTCTGCCTGGAGGCCAGTTCCATTTGGGCAACAAACACTATAGCTCACTTTTTTTGTAGCATAACAGCAGCTAAAAATAGATCTGATTTTCTTCTCCTTCCTTGCTGATCAACTGTACTCATCCCTACCATCTTCTCTCCATCCCTTTGTGTATTTGCTCTGTCCTCCTGCACAGTACCGTGACAGCCACAGTTCCTCTCTCTTCGCGGGAGATGCAGCTTCGTGTCTTGTTTTCAGCTGTCCTTTCTGCCTTTGCTATTTCTTTGCTTTTTTTTTAGTTATATCTCTGTTATTTTCTTCTCCATGCTCTACACAGGAAGAAATTTTCACAAGAATTAATTCCCTTGTTACAGTCAGATCACACTTAGGTCATAACCTCCAGTCATATTGGTTATTCTTTCCCAATATTGCATTCTTCTCTGTACTCATGCTATCTACATGGGCACTTAAATATCCTTTCGTCACCAAGCAACCACATTAGCAGAAAATATAAACCTATCACAAAATTTACTGTATGAAACTTTAGTGTTCAGAAGATGTATTTAAAAGGAAAGAAAATTAGATACAAAATCAGAGGGAAACTATCAGGGCAGACTAATTAACTGAACAAATAAATAAAAAGGTGCTGTGTTGCTTCACAACCCTTGCCACCACAGGCACTGTGGAGGCAACATCTGGAGCTGCAAGAAACAACACCATTGTAAGAGAAGGTTTATTTCAAGTAGATTAAACAGTCGAGACCTGAAGGTCCTCCTAGTTCCTCTCTTACTTGACCCACTCCTGCATGTGGATGAAGTTGATAGCCCGCTGAATGAAGGCCGGATGAGGGTTGCATTGGGTCAGCCTACGGTTCTAAATGAAAGGACTCCAAACCTCTACTGATGGGTGCCCTCATGCAGGGCAGCCTGTGTGCTTCCCTAGATGCTTTCCACACCTTATCACCAGATGTCTCTGTGAAGTTCTTTCTAGGATCTGGAAACATAAGGCATAGTGCACAGTCTCACATGGTATCATTCCTATTAACCACATTCATTAGAAGACAAGGTCCACAGCCATGTTTGAAAAGGTCTGAGTTGGACCCACTGTAGAAGTTGGGGAAAAAACAAGAAAGAATTCTCAATAAAATTGCCCTAATAACCCATTGACTGTGTTCAAAGCCGTGGAATGTAGTGTCCTGGTCTCAAGCATAACAACCAGAACATCTGAATAGCAGCAGGAGTGAGCTGAGGGCAAGGAGAGGTGGTATGAATTTGTGTCATGTTTGGTGTGCAGTGGATTATTTACATGTGAAGCTTCCTTTCTGTCTCTTTGTAGCCTGGTTTGTATGGAAGTATTGAAAATGTGCTGCTGCACGAAAAAAATTAACTACTGGTGCCTCGAGTGGAGGACGCTTTTCAGCAGAATGGAGAGGTGCTGACCAGTCTGCTATGTGTTCTTTGTGCAGTGCTGCTGCCCTGCAAGATACAAAAATAGTCAGACAGGGTTTCCGTGAGCTCAACAGGCTACACAGCTGCCACAATTGTACCTTATGCTGTTGCACAGTAAAGATACCTAATGTCCCAGAGGAGCTCTGATGAGATTTTCTGGAAGTACTCCTGTCACAACCATACCACCTGAACTCAGAACCCGTCCTATGAGAGGAGTTAAACAATGCTCATTTTTACCCTGAATGTCAGATAAAAGCACACATTTTTTTGTCCACAGAGTAATAGATTAAATATGGTTTCTATCAAATTCTGATAAGGCTGGATTGGAAATGGTACATACTCCAGATTTCTGCAAGGCCTCAGAGAGGCTCAGCAGATAAAACAGACCTGTGTCAGGAAGGGTGAGGAGAAGTGTGTAGAAAGTTCATGGTTTAGCATTTATTTTGAGAGTTCCTAGGCTGAGTTGAGTTCATGGGAAATGCAAGAAAAGAGCAAGGGTGTTAATTCCCTCCAGATAATACTTCATAAATGAAATAGCATTTTGTAGTAAAAGCTGCACTTATTGCTTTGAGGGGTGTGGGAGGCATGTTTTTGAGGGGGAAGACAGCGCTTGCAGTGTCATTTTTGTGCGTATCATGGCTTCTTTTTCCCCATGTCAAGGGCAAACAATCAGAGACAATACCATGTGTGGAGTCCTGACAGGATCTGTCTTGTTCAGGAGATGTGAATGTGTGACTGTGCTATTACCACACCACACGCCCTTTGTGCTGTAGCTGGTTGCTAAGCAGACATAATCCATCAGCTGATGATATTTTTCTTTCTTTTCCTCTGAGTTGCCCTGGGAGACTGTCAAGCTGCAGTGATGGCAGATTCAAAACTCCCTCAGGGATCTTCCCTCTCTCTGCCATTCTCAGTGTCACTAAGCTTGAGATTCCCCTTTTTCCTTTGCCTGCCAAGAATATATATACAATTTACACTCACAAAATCTCTCCTCAGTTTCTCCCTTTTCCCCCATATTTGACAGTGATGGCAGCAGTGGCAGGACAGCATAGGAAGGTGTCCGCCCTTGGCACAGACTTAGGAAAGAAGTCCTGCTGTGGGGTGCTGGGCTACTCCTTTGACAGGAGGGCACTGCATCTTCTGACCTCAAATAACTACCTTGCACGGAACAGCAGCAATCCAGCACCTAAACGCTAACTGCGGTGTGTAGTATGAGAAAGCATAGGGAGCTACACGGTAAGAGGTCCCCAGATCCCATGCAGGAGGAAATTTTTGTTTACCATTGCATTGCCAAGCACCATGCTGTGCCGCAGGCAATCTTGCCACTTCAGCCAAACAGGCAAAGCAGTCTTGACTAAGTTTTTTTTTTTTTAATTTACTTTATTTCCATTTAGCATAACCTTCTGAATACAGACTTGGGTATTCAGAAAAAAAAAAAAAAAGGAACATAAGCTTCTAAGGAAGTACAAATCATGTCTCTTCCCCAGGTTCAGCATAGGCAAAACCTGTTTCCTCTCCACTTCTCAGCTTTGACTTCCTTGGTTTTACTGCAAATTATGCTCAGTCAACCCAGTTCCTTTGGTGAGGTGCCAGAGACTGAGGTTGGTGCATAATGGTTTTGCTCTGACACTCCTTGTTTCTTACTAATTTTTCTCCACTTCTCCTGACTTCTTCCTTGTTTTTCCCTGCCCCAGCATGAATCACCCATAACCACTGTCCCTCAAGAGTGTCCCTGCTCTGACAAGGAGTGCCTGTGTCCCTAACAACATCTCTTTCAACATCTTGTAAAACCATAGGATGATTTGGGTTGAAAGCTGCTTTTACAGCTCATCTAGACCAACTCCCTCACGCCATGGGCAAAGACAACTTCCACTACATTTGGTTGCTCAAACCCTTACAGAAGCCAGGGTAGATGACATCCATTGCTCTTGTTTTCCACCAACACAGCCACTCTATCATAGAAGGCTGGTAGATTAGTCAGGCAGAATTTTCCTTTGGTGAAGCCATGTTGGCACTCTCTAATCAACTCCCTGTCTTCCATAAGCCTTGACTAAGATTCCGGGAGGATCTATTCCATTATCTTGCCCAGCACAGAGACTGACAGGCCTATAATTTCCTGGTTCTTGCTTTTCTGGAGGGTACCTGGGTGTTCCCACCTGAACACTCAGGTACCTTCCAAAAATGAATTTCTTTTTTAGCGTAGATGAAACCTGTATATGGTATGATAAAACCCCTCACTCTGAAAGACTCTTTTATCTGAACTAATTTTGGAAAATAAGTACAGTTTTTATACCACATGAAGGAAAATCCATTGCTTATTTTCGAGCGGGAAAAGGGATCATGGAGGTTGGAGTACTGCATAACCCAGATGATTGGTAATGAAACTAATTTTTCGGTCTGAATTATATAATCAACATAAATAGAACATAAATTGATTGTAGGCAGTACATTCACATCTGTAGCTTCATCCAGTGAGATTGTGGACATTTCAGGGAGACAGGAGATAAGCCTGAAATAGTTCACACTATATAGGCAATGTTCACCCAGCATTACCTTCTAAGTCCTTAGGAGACTATACCAAGATATGAGAACCTATTAACCCACATAAAAATGTAATCCTTTTCTGTCTCTTTACACAGTTAGCAATCACAGCTCTGCATGTAAAACAGGATAGGTGAGGGGAACATACCCATCTGCTCACACACAAGAGACTTGGAAGACCTACAAAAAGAACTAGGTGCTTCCAGAACAACAAGAATCCTTGGCTGAGATACATGTTCTGCAGTTGACTTAAAAGTATGGCTCAATTCCAGAAAATAATCTCTTTAACCCTACAAGCCTGTACAGATGTGTTTGGATCCAGGTGGCCATGGCACCTGCTCACACAGCTACTCAGGCAGAATTTTCTCCAACCTTGGTATATGTACAACATTTTTACTATGGCCCACAATAAGAGATATATCTGAGAAATTTGAATACCATGAACATTTGTTTCCAGCCTCTTCCCCACAAATCAGCACAAAGTTAGTAATTACTAAAAATCATAGCCCTTCATCTTATAATTACTGTGTTCAGTTTACTTCTACGAAGTCCTGTATGTTGCATAGTGTAGATTAAATCGTAAGCAAACTAAGATACAAATGACAAATGTTGGATTTATGCACTTCATAATTTTAAGCTTTAATATTTTGGTATGATTTACTAAGGAAGTTTTATGAGTCATATCTGTAATGTCATTGACTATGCAATATTTAATCAACAAAATATTTATAAGTTAAAGGCAAGTGTAAATTTCAACTTCCAAACCCCACATTTGTGCTAAAATTTATAGTTCATGTAGCACAGAATTTAAAGTGCTTTTAAACAAAGAAATTACTGAAACTAACAAGATGTTTTAGCAAGAAACTATTTGTCTTAATTCAATATTCTGATTTTTTTTCTCCATTGGGGACAGGATTATTTTACTTTTTGTTAGAATGTTGTCAGCTTTGAAAAATATAATTTKTAGTGATGGCAAACAACAAAAAACTATTATATATGTTCCAAATATCAATTATATAGTGGGGGGGGGGGTGTGTGTGGGGGGGTGTATTTAAAGCAGTAAAAATGTTATCATGATAGAGAGTTGTCTGTCGTTGTGGATATACTCAGCACACAGCTGTGGAACACACTGATTCTGACTTATCAGGTAGCACAAGAGCTGCTGTAAGTACCTATTTCTGAAGGACCTGGTGTTTTTTAAAGAAGCAGGGTTAGGATGAGATTCCAAAGAGGCATTGCACAAACTTGAATGTGCCTCTACAAATAAGAAAATAAAATTATTTTCTAAGATGAGTTAGAAGGCAGTGACTTTTTGATACAAGCTTAGGTTTAGYAAACCCAGTGACTTTGAATTTGGTTGGGACTCTAATTCACTGAGATCTCTAGCATTTAATGGCAGCTCCTCTTTCAGGTAACACTAATTAAACTCCAAATGGAAATCTCTGATATTGAGATTTATCACTTAAGTGACAATAAAAATTGTTTTTACCAACCTGGATGAAATACTATCAGTCCAGATTTTCCATGTTACATCCTTAAATCATGAGCAACAAATATTGAGAAAAAGGTTGGGGGAAATCAAATTATAAAGAAATTAAAATATKATTTAAAAAACCTAATGTGAATTACAAATATTGGTGGGAAATGGCTAATTTCTGCTGCCCATCAAAGAAACATAAAATTTTTTTTTAGCCTACTATATCAAAAATTCATCTCCCTTGGTTAATCCCGGACTACACCAGATACAGTGAAGTGTAACATATATCTGAACTAGAATGCAATGTAGATATGGTCAGAGTGGTCTGTGGGGTCTGAAACCCCAGCAGCAGTTTTAAATTGGTTGTAATTGTCTTCTCCATTTTTTTATTCTTTAGATTCCATTCCTGGATTTCACACGCTCCCAAATGTCAATTCATATATGTGCATTTTACATATTATATTATATTATATTATATTATATTATATTATATTATAGTCATGTTTAATTGTTAGATTTTTTAATATTATATTTAAATATTATCTATATCGATACCACCATTATGAAGACAGATATCTGTGTGTTTAATATATACTCATATATTGCATGGTGAAAGCATTCCAGTACCTGGAAATATATGGAAAAGTGTGCCCACCAAACAGGACCTCAGACTCCCTTAGGGTTAAACCAAATCCAGAAGTTCTAAGGAAGATATTTTAAAAGTACATAAATAAACTCTCACGTTTGCAGATGAAAGTCTTAGCATCCGTACACTGACCACATTAGGGCAACAGCTGTGATTTTATATCAGTTCTCATTTTTTCGTGTTTTAAAAATTGCTGACATATTTACTGACACTCATGCTTCGTATATGTAACTCATCATATATAAACACGTAAAATTCCTAAAAAGAGTTGAAATTTTATTCTTAACTTCTATTTTGTCACAAAGTCCTCCCTGGTYCATGAAAAAGGAAAAGGGCTCCCAAGCAATGAACTTATCCATTTAATCCRCCCTGTAGACATGGATGACATCTAGACAGTGTAGCATAGCATTCTTATAGTTCAGATGGTTGATCTGATTCCAGATATCTCACCCAAACAATGCACTTTTATTTGTGCCTCATAGTTAAGAAAGCTTGAATCTTACCATAGAGTTAGGTTTATTAAGAAATCTACCTTTTCATGATGACTTTTGTTCCAGGRAAAAAACTGAAATATTTCAGGATTACAGGATACAGGATACATCTATAAAAAACTTCATTCAATTCCTTTCTTAACTGAAATATGTTAGTGGCAAAATGAAGCAGATCTAAAAATAAAATTCATACTAGAATACTAAAAATTCCAAAACCCAAAACACTGTTTTGATAACTCATCAAAACTCTACAGCTGCTCTTCCTTTTTTGTTTCATTTCTTAAGTTGTATTTATCCAATACTGATAGACTTGACAGAAAAAAAAATCATCTTTCTATCCACAGACCAGTTGCAGTACAAGCCACATAATTACGTTTTCAGTGTCCTGCTACAAGTCTCAAAAGCTCGAGAGGCTGTTTCTAGAGGTGAGATAAAAATATGTCATTTTCTATTTCTTTTCAACTCTATCCATCCCTGATGAAACCGCCAATTAGTTCCACCTCCAGTGTCATTTGAGTTCAACAAGAACTTGAGGAAACCAATATATTTCGTTAATAAATTCTTGTCATGCTACAAAATAATTAACTAGGAGAGGAACAAAAATAAGCAACTCTTATTAGTTTGGTTAAACTTTGACATCATCTGATCTTCTGGACTCTTACTTAAATTATACAAAATCACATTAGAGATAGATAAAGTTCTTATGTTTTAATTTTTTCAAATAAAATAATTTTTGAATTTTGCTTTCATTGTATTTTCAGCATGGTACTTTTTCTTTGAAGTTCAGTCAGAAATAATACAGCCAGACTTAGTTCAAACTTAAAATCACAGCCTGACAATGATATGCACATCCACATCAGCAGGTACTAAAGATCAGTAAGGATACATATGGGGAGAAATGACCATATACTGTTCATACACATTTGTGAAGGGTTGACCCTGTCCAGCTATAATCATAGAGCTATCGAATGGTTTGGTTTGGAAGGCCCTTAAAGATCATCTTTTTCSAACCCTCTGCCATGGGTTTTTTCCAACCCTCTGCCACCTTCCACTAGATCAGGTTGCCCAGGGCCCCATCCAACCTTGCCTTGAAAACTTCCAGTGTTCAAGGGATGGGGTATCTACAAGTTCTCTGGGCARCTCATTCCAGTGCCTCACTACATCCTCACAGTAAAGAATTTTTTTCCTAATATTTTATCTAAATTTACCCTATAAGCACTACTAAGCACCCACCAGCTGCTCATTCACTTCAACYTCCCAAGAAAATCTCCTGGGAAAAGTAAAGGTAGTCAAGCAATGGAAGGAAAAGAAAAATAAAAGAARAAAAAGGGTGATTTACAGACAATGCCTCATCATATCTCACCAGCACACCGAAGTCCAGACAGTATTCAAGCACCAGCGACTTTGGAAAGACTCCTCCGCCACTTTTATAGCCAAGCATGGAGTTACATAGTATGGAACTATGGACCCCCCTCCTTGGTGAGTTGGGGTCAGCTGTTCTGCCTGTGATCCCTCCCAGCCTCTTGCCTAGTCTCAGCCTGCTTACTGGGGGAGACAGAGTGAAACACAGGGAAAGCTTTGATGCTGTGCAAGCACTGTTCAGCAATAGCTCAAATATCCCTGTGTTACCAACACTGTTTTGGTCTCAAATATAAAATATAGCACTGTAAGGGCTGCTTTGAAGCAAATTAACTCCATTCCAGCAAGAGCAAGTGCAATATTTCTTAAGATTTTTTTCTCAACATTCACTTATTTATTTTAGTCCATAAATTTTCTGTCTAGCTCTTTAATTCCTTTCAGTCATTCAGTGAATTAGGGCTGTGAGGTCCACCCACACACACGATCACACACAGAAATTGTTTGTTGCTAATTCTACTCACTCTCTGTTGAACCAGTCTCTTTTACCAAAAATTATGTAGAAGGATAGCAGTAGAAAATGTGCTAACAAATACAAGTCTCCTCTAGGTGAATTTTCCTATATACAACAGCAACATCATGTGTAAATTAAAGATGAGTAAACTACATGCAAGTTTATACTTATATATAAGTATATATTTAGACATCTCTATGATATATGATATGTGTGTGGGAAAATATATAYACACTTCCATGTATTAAAATCACAGAAATGCAGAATTTGAGCATGGCTGAGGTCAGAAAAACCAACTCCATCWAGCCCACCCACTGCTGTCACTCAAAGCAAGATCAAATAAAGCAGATTGCTTAGAGACGTATCTAATCGGGTTCTGAATATCTCTAAGGATGGAGACTCCGCCACCTCTGGGCAACCTGTGTCAGTGTTCAAACATCCTCACAAAAAAACAAACAAACAAACAAACAAACTACTTTTTGTTTATGCTTAGGAAAAGTTTGATTATTTCAATTTGTGGTGGTTGGAGCTTGTCCTTTCATTAGATACCTTTGAGAAAATCTGGTTCTGCCTTCTTTGATCCCTCCTGTCAGATATTTATACACATTTATCTCAGTCCCACAGATGGGTGAGCCAGCCAGAGCTCACCATTGCTGCCTTCTGACCTGTGTGTCAGGGTTTCACCCAGAAGGATGGAGAAGATGCCCTATGGATATGGAGGTGGGGCACAACTGGAGCCCAGAGGCACTCTCTGATCCTGCAGTTTATTAGAAACCTTCCAAATCAATCTGATTTACCACATGCTGTATAGAATAGCATAATTGTCTACTAGTGTTCCACTGTAGTTTTGTGCAAGTCCTCACAGATTCTTTCCTAGTCYTACAGGTTTAATTCAAAAAACGTATCCTTTCTTCAGCTTGTCAAGCTCTTAAGAGGTATGCACCGTCCAACAGTTAATTTCTTCCAAACAAGATAGTGTTCTGCTCCCATTTTTCACTTCTTATGGTTTGTTGCTTTCTGTAAGGAAGAACTGATTGTAGCAAACATTTTACAAGAAAGATTTTAAACACTAGTTAGGTTTTTTTTGTTTGTTGGTTTGTTGTTGTATTTTTTAATTTCTATTATTAAAAAGAGATAAATTGCATTGTTTTACAGAAGCGTCAAATATGAACACTTTCCAGCTACTCTACTCTTGGGTATACTTGTGCTTTTAAACATCAAAGCAAACTCTTAATTACAGGAAAGGAAATGAAAACACATGACATTTTGATTTATAGCAACTGCATGGTATTTCTGAAGTCTGAGAAAGTTATTACCCTAGGGGGTTTCAAACACTTCACTGTCAGTTCTTATTTTCTAAGAAAAATAATAATAAATATTGGCACTAACTAGATTTAAAAACACTTTATTTTCTCTCCTTTCTCTCAGCTGGGCTAAGCAGAGCTTTGGTCTAGATAAGAAACTGGGTCTCAGCTCAGTTCAAGATCTTATTATAGAGTAAGATTTACATCCTCTGTTGCGTGGGGAGAAGTAAGAATGTGAGGGAGTGGAGGCAGTCTGCCCGTGACAAACCAACTGCACTTGSCACTGCATCAGCCTGCTGCCACACCTGAACACAGGGCAAATACATGCTAGAGCTGCAGTTTTGTCAGGTGAGGTGTGATGAGAAATACCAAAATGCTCCTGGCTACCTTTAGATCTCTTTTCAGCCTTTCACCTGACAAGTGGTAGTGTTTTTTATAAAGAGACAGGCATTATTTGGCTGGCCCTCCTTTCCCCCAGTGCTGTTACTCATGGAATAGCTACTCTTCTGGGTATATGCCATAACATTTTAAGCTACTACTGCCTCCTTAATATGGGTTTATCAAACAATTTGGATAGAACCATCTCATATAATAAAACACTTCTATGAAGAATCAATACCTGTTCCTCTGGGTTCACTCTCTTTCTGTGAGTTTTAATTTCCCCTGTGTGTGTAAGTACGTGTATTTCTACAGCTGCTGGAACTGTTCTGGCCTGCAGGACTCAAGTAGCCTTTCTAAGTGTTGACTGTGTCTGGATTAAATGTGCACTCAAATACTGGCCATAAGGTGTACAACTTTGCCTGGAGTTCARACTTGTCTTCTTCTGGTACACCGATGTCTTTCTCACAGCTTCTGGCATTTATGATGTCTGCTTCTCGACTGGAAAAAAAAAATTACAACTATGAAAATACATTTGCAAAGATATAGATTTGTATATTTTAAATATTTTGATTGATGTAAAGGTTAATAGAAGTTAGGAAAAACAAAGTGATATCTTTATTTCCCTGTTCTCACACAAATATTTTCTGTTTCATTAATCAAATAATTTAGTTTTCGTGTACCTCACTTCACTCTTCATGATGTAGAGAAAACTGCATAGCCATATCATCCTAAAGACAAACTCTTTGTTGGTAGAACCTATATATTATGTTATTATAGTAATTGTGAYGATAAAACTGAATTGTTAAAGTAATCAAGCTATAACCTAAGGCAGAGAAAAAACAGGTCTAACTAAGGTTTGTGATTTATAATATTTCAGTAAAAATACTGCATTCTTGAGCACTGAAGTTATACCTAAGCACATTACTGAGACATTATACAAAAAAAGGAGGAAAYATATTTTTAAGAGTTTTGCCTCTCAGAAGAAAGAAACCAAAACTAAATTTACCATTTTATCAGTAATGAGGACTCTATTGAAGCATGCGTTAATATGACGCAATTCAAAATCATCGCCTGATTACACATTCTTTATCTTCTTCTCATCTGTGTGAATTCTGAGGTACAGCCACTCTAGGAAATATCTGAAAAAAATAAGTGCTGACAACAGATTTTTTCATCTCTGTATTCATGCCTTTGCATTTTGGTTTTYTTAATGTGCTACTTTCACGAAAAGCTTTACTTTTGTTTTATGCTTGAGATCAGAGCATTTTATTGGGGTTTGAATCACCTCCAACATAACTGTACATCTAGATCTAAGTTTCTTGCAAAATAGTCACTTGGGAAACTACTCTGAAACTGAGTAGTTTGAGAGCACTAGTGGAGAGTGTGGAGCACTAGTGGTAGAGTAACTCCAAGGAGTGGTCTATCATGGACCTGGGAGTAGACACAGAGTACCAGAACTWAATAGTCATACTAGTTTAGTCCAAAAATTCATCTAGATCTGTATCTTGTCTMCTATAGTAGCTAAAGCAGACAATTAGTGAAAATAGGAGGACACATGCACATAATACCTCCAGGATGCAAGAACAAGGGTTCTTGAAACTTCTGCTTAGCCAGAATATACAAACAAACATATTTATATAGGTGAATATAAAATATAATAAATTATAAATATTACAAATTATATAGATTAAGGTGCGAKTATTTTTTATAAACTTTCATATACTACCCAAGCATGATTAAAAAGTTAGGCTTTTCTGTCAAACAGAACCTTCCACATCTACACTGCTGAGAGGGTTGGTTTTATCTCAGAATTTTGGCTTCTCYCCTTAATTTCTGTAAGCCAGAGGGAATTTGGCTGAAGTTGATTAGCGAGGCACATCTGGAAAAGTTTCAGCTAAATAGAGTGATGCCCAGGAATTTTATCATTTTTCAAGACTGCATAGACACTTAGGAAATTTAAGCAATTTTTAACCTCAGTTCCAGAATATTTTGTTTCTTTTTTTATTTTGTACTAATCTTCTCCAGAGGAAACTTACATCTGTTGTAGAATTTTAATATTTAAGTGGTCTGTTAAATACAGATAAGTTGTGGAAAAGAATCTGAGGTCCTGCTCGGCCCACCGGGCACAGAGTTCCAGCCTCTCTCTGAAGTGTCTCTTTCAAATTAATTGAATCTGCTTGTTTAATAATATCTCAGAATAATCTAACTCCCTTAGTACCACATCTCACACATTGTCTACCTTCCAGAGCACAAAGCAACTCAGTCTTTCTGAACTTGTCAACTCAAAGTGAGTGGGGTGGGAGTGGGRGTGGGGTGGGGGGAGTTCACTTACATGAAGAAATAGCTGATGTGCTTTGTGGCTTCAATTATTTGGTTTATGGATTAAGGGAGGGAGTTGCTGGTGGTGGTTTGTTTGTTTTCATTCAGCACAGAAATCAAAAATTCTCCCTGATAGAAAGATACTTAATTTCTTTGTCTGGTAGCACACTCTAGGTATTCTGGAAATATATGGCAGAACAAGCAAGGAAATCTTCATTTATATTTTTTTTAAAGAGGTCTTGAGTTTATTAGATTATTACTTGTGCAATACRCTACACTTCATAAGCTCCAGAAACGTTCTGGTTTTCATACTTTGACACAGTGTTTAGGAAAATGATGATAAATATCTTGTTTCTCAAGTTTCAGTTAAACTATCCAGGCTACATATTTGGTTCATTTGAATCTTCAAATAAAAAATGTCATGACTTGTTTTCTGATATCACTTCACCAAACTTAACTAACTCATTAATCTTGAACCACATCATAAAATATTATTTATAAGAATTGAATTTGTATATCCACATATTCTTATCATTCCATCATTCTCCTTGTGTCTCAAAGCACTTTCTGATTATTTTCATACATTTTCTTATTTCACTGATTTGAAACATTTTACACTTCTAGCACACTATCATCTTTTAGACCAARTAAATATAACATTTTACTTGTTCAATATACTACAAAGATTTTAATAAATGATTACACATACACTCATCCAAGAGAGTTGGCTGAATAATTCATCATGAATCTTTCCTATTATTCAATTTACATGAATAATTACTAGTCTGTAGACAGTTCACAAATGGTTTATTCTGAGTATTCACTACTTAAAATCCCAAATCTGTGCTGGTTTATTGATGTGTAGGTTATATGCAGAATGTGGAATATCATAYTTTCCTTCCTTGAAGACTGAAATTCTCAACTTCAACACAAAATACTGAAAAAGGTAGTACAATATTCATTTACAGAATGGGAGAAGGTTTTATGAAGAATGTCCTATCAACCAAACTTATTTCAGGGACTAAAAGAACAGATTTGGCAGATAAAGAGAGCTATGTGAGTGTAATATGTTTGATAAAACAGGTAGAGTATATGTACATGATGCCACAGTAAAATGACAATCGTGTTTGAAAGGTCATGGCAGTTAGCAGAGGTGCCTGAGGACTGGAAGGAAGTAAATGTCACCCCAGTTTTCAAAAAACTGCAGTTCACTCAACACCTGGGAAGGCGATGGAACAGCTTATCCTGAAGGCACATCTAAGCAAGTGGAAGACAAGAAGGTCATCAGGAGGAGTYGACATTGGTTCACCTAAGGGAAATCATGCATGATTCTATGATGGAACAACTGCCTAGACAGATGAGGGGATAGCAATGGATATTGTCTACCTGGACTCCCACAAGCTTTTTGACACTGTTTCCCATGTTATCCTCGTAGTCAAGCTCAGGATGCACAGCCTGCATGAGTGGAGGTTGAGGTGAACTGAGAACTGGCTGAAATGGCAGGTTTTGGAAAGTTGTGCTCAGTGGCCCTGAGTCTAGCTGGAGGATTGTAACTAGTGGTGCCACACAAGGGTTGATCCTGAATCCAGTATTGTTTTGCTTCCTCATCAATGACTTGCATGGAGGGGCAGATGCCTCGTCGACAAGTTTGCTGATGACACAAAATGGTGGAGTGGCTGATCTCCCAGAGCGATGTGCAGACCTTCAGAAGGATCTCAACAGGCTGGAGGACTGGACAGAGAGGAACTTTTTGAAATTCATGAAAGGCAAGTGCAGGGTCCTGCATATGGGGAGGAATAACCCCAGGCACCATTAGATACTAGATACTGGCTGTCTACATGACCATCTGGAAGGCAGCTTTTCAGAAGAGGAGCAGAGTGTCCCAGGAGACGGAAAGTGGAACACGAGCCCCARATCTGCCCTTGTGGCAAAAAAGGCTAATGGYATCCTGGTCTCCTTTAGAAGAAGGGTTGCCACAAGGACAAGGAAGGTCATCCTTCTCCTTCATTCAGCAGAGGCCTTACTTTGAGTATTTTGTCCAGTTTGGAGCTCATCAGTGTAAGAGGGACATGGACATACTGGAGAGAGTCTAGCAAAGGGCTACCAAGACAATGAAGGATTTTGAGCAAGAGATTGCAGATTCCAACAGCACACCTTTGCTGCTGCTAAAGACGTCTCTCAAAAAAAGATTAGAGCATCTCTTCTACTAGGAAAGGCTGAGGTAAATGGGACTGTTCAGCCTGGAGAAGTGAAGGCTTGAGGGGATATGATCAATGCATATAAGTATCTGAAGGAAAGGCATAAAGACAATGAAATAACATAGTCAAGAAGGCGGTTATTTATAGAAATATAGACTACTTAATAAACACGTTTGCACAAAATATGTTTGAATATAGCCAACTACATATCTGAGGAAGAAAACAAYGGAACCCAATGATTCTGAAAAGATCTAGAAACTGCTAAAAACAACACTCAATGATAGTTGAATTATGGCACATTATGGCTGTGATGGAAAATAGGTGGTTTTCAATAAAAAAAGTCTTACAGTGAGTGAGAATAGAAAATAAATTTATTTGAGTTTTTGGCATCTGGAAACTGATTTTAAATTAGAGTGGCAGTTGTGTGTATACATTTAAATATGGCTATTGACAAATTGAAGCACAAATGTATAAACAAAGAAAAACTTCTTAGTGAAGAAAGTTCTGAGACCTAGTTTGATTACAGTAGTTAAAAGTATCAAAGAAACTCAAATTTAAAAGAAAGGAAAATGCTATCCTTGACAGTGAGTAGTATAGAGTATTCTTACTTTTTTTTTCCTTTTTAAATATGTTTCTTTGTAGAAACCCTGAACTCTGAACTTTCTATGTAATATGAAGTTCCTGAATGGTGTTTCCACCACAGGCAACATGGATTGCTACACATACAGGTCATCCTTGGGTGATAAAAGAATTTCAGTTTCTAGTCTGGCTGTGAGAAAAAAATTGAATCATGAGAGCCCTTACAGGTGGACTGTTCGACTATTGTCCAAGCAGGAACTGCAGTCCTTTATACTTTCATTACACTTCTATTTTTAGAGATTTTGAAAGATATTAAACTCATTTTATAATGGCATTAAAACGAATGTCAAATTTCCTAGACTTTTTTGTAAAAATTACATTCTTATTGTTCTTTCTAACTCACCTTAAGAGATACCTATAGAAATAGTTGCCAGAACAAATAGAYTTTTAAAATTTATTTTGCAATGTAAAAGATGTTAAAAATATCTGATAGTGCTCTTCGGTCTGGGAAGAATTTTGTTAAACACAAATTTTTGCTTTTCGTACCAAGACAAAAAAATTAAATACTTAGATCTGAGTCATATAGGAGGCTAATTTAATGATCAGATATTATTTCCATATGTTTAATCTACAATTACTTGGGGAAAAAAATGCCTTTCTAGTGGAAATTCTTCCTGAAGCAGTGATATGTATGGGGAACTGAATGAATTGTTTTCCTGTTTTGGAATGTTCTGCTTAGGAAAGATTTGCAAGAAAAGCCACCCCAGTTGTGAGGCAAAATGAACAAGATGGGAGTTGCAATCCCATAACACACTCTCTGACTGTTTCCTTACCCTATAACCTAGTGACTCACCCAAAGTCCATGACAAAATTCCTTTGCTTTTCTTCAGGGATCTCAGCCAAGATATACAGTGAGAATACTCCACTATGCTATAGAGTTCTTTGASAAAGGATGTTGTCAGTCTCTCCTAGGGACTCTGCTCTACCTTTACTAAATATTTAATAGACATTGTAGTAAGGTTTGGAAGATAGGTATAGATCTAGACAACTGAACTACAGACCTAAGTTTTTCCTTGATGTTTTAAAGAAAACTTAAATATTTAATGTAGAGAAGAACAGTAAAAACAGCAGAGACTAAGGCTTGCCTTAAAATACATGCTGTTGGAAATGCTCTTTGGCTATGGCAGAAAAACYGAAATCATCTCCCTCTTCTCTATTGTGAAAGAAAAAAAACCAGATTAATTCCATAAAGATGGATTCTACATCTTGCTCAAGCAAGATCTCTGACTGATGCCATACTATATAATGCATGAAATATTTCCACAACCCATTGTAGCTTCTAAATTCACTCTTTCATTACCTTTATTCTTATTAAATAGCCATTGGAAAATTTCAGAAATTCAAAACATATTTAAATAATTCTATTTTAATATCCATAAGTGTTTTCCATTCCTCACACACACGCAGCCAGTTAATTGCTAAAAGACAATTTTGACTGAGTCTGAGTTCATCCTTGGTCCAGTCCATAAAGCAAACAATCAAATATTGGCATGATTTGAACAAGATAACCTGTCACAAAATTAGAATACACTGGAAAGGACTGGTATTTCCCTTTCATCTTAATAAATACCCARAATAAAACCATTTTTATGCTACTTAACATTCTTCCATATATTTTCTTAGATTTTCATTTCAATCACAAATGCTTACCAATTTACTTTATATATACCAATGCTTGTAAGTTGGTCAGGAAAAACTTTGCATGCTACTGGACTTGCTAAATGTAATTCATCTTTATTATAGGGCTGTCAACACATATTTATGTTCATGTGAGTATCCTCTGTTTGTGTACACTATATTTATCACAGGGAGACAAATAGGCTCACTCTGTGTATGATGCTAATTACTAGGTTGCCAGCATAGCAGCACTAAATTATGTTTTACCAAGGCAGATCCAAAGAGTTTGGAAGCTTTCCATTCACAGTCCGTGAAAAAGACCCGTCTGTACCAAAAAATCGAGAAACAGCTCTTTCCCATAACAATGTCACACAAATTTTACCATCACCCSCGAACTTTTTTCCTGCAGTAGCTGAACACCGTCTGCTTTTGTAGTTAACTGGAAAATGGCCCATGCCCTTTGAAACCTTAGGCAGTGGGTGCTAGAGAATCAGCACTATATGACGGTGATGGGCTATAAACAGCCTGGTGCTAGTAGTATCTCTCACGCTGTTTTATCTGTTACATGTTAAATCCGTTAGGCCTATACTTAAGCTAAAAATCATCTAATATCTGTAATCAGCGAGGCTCCTAGAGGGAGATCTAGCTATTCATTTTAGCAGCCTTTGGTGTAACAGCAGTACTGCTGCATGTCTTTTGATAGTCTGCTGTATTAAAATGTCAAGGAACTTAGCAATATGTTTTTGTAACAAGGAGACGGCAGTTTGCTTCGCATTTCCAACCCTCCAAATTTTTAATCGTGAGCCCCCTGCTGGTAAATGAGTTAAACTGATTATAGTGAGTACTTGAGTAATAGCAAGAACTTCTTAATTAGAAAGTCATGCTATTGATCTTGTTATGAACTGTTTTCATTCGAAATGTCTAGATATTACTATTCCCCTGAAAATGCTTCACAAAAATAGAGACACGCTTAATTAATTTTAATGCAAGGACAAACTTAGTCATTTGTTTTAAAATGTGAAACAAACTCCAAATTGAGTTTTCAGCTTTGTTTTTTATTTATTTTATTGATGCAGAACAAGAGCTGAGCATTAAAATACATAGGAAATATAGAAAAACAACTTCATGGGAATAGAGCCTCTACATATTATCATTCAAATAAATTAATCCACAGAGAGAAGTTATTTCTCTCCATATGAATATAAGAATTACAGCCAGAGTCTTCTGGGGCTTTTATGTTGTATGGCAGCTACAGGAAACAAAAATAATAAAAAATTCTTTTAAAGTAAATATATACCCTTCCCTTTTTTTTCTTTTCTCTGTAACTATAAAGCAGAACATGAGAAAGTCATAGTGTTACTCCTTTTTCCTCTATTTTTTTTTGCTCTTGTGGAATGAAGCCTGATACAAGAGAAATTAAAATTACAAATGCACAGGTTTAAGTACCCAGTTTCATAGGGCACAATTTCCTAATGTCCATAATCTTTGCATAAATRTGAATATTTCGGTTTTAATTTTCAGACAGCTAAAGGAGAAAAAGCAGAAAAAGGTAGTAGGAAACATCAATTATATGGACTTTCTAAATATAGATTTCATGAGGACAGTGCCTCGGAATAACAAGCAATGAATGACTCTTAGGTCATTTCTTGATATATTGTGCATTCTAATGCATCACTCACTAAATGTTATGAATTTCAGATGACTTTTGAAGAGGCTCTTGAGGACTATCCTCATCCCATGTAGACACCCGGAACATAGACGCCTGTGACTGAGTTATTTTTACAAGCTTTTTTTACAGTGAGAGTCTAACACACTCTTATGATAATACCAATCTCAATGTACAATTAAGAAAGGCAGAAAAATTACTCATTTCTCTCTGTAAACTATAGAGGAAGTCAAATGGTTTTGTTGACATTAGTGTATGGTGACTCCTAGTCCTGCTGTTCAGCCTGAGGTAAATTTTGGTAGCTTAGAGGGTATATGGGTAAAAACTGGACAAGATTGCAGTGAGTCAGCAAAGAGCAGCAGAAATGTGTTTTGAATGTCCTGATCAAGAAAAATGCAGGCCTGGCCCACCAAGTATGGTGGTGGCTTGGCCTGCAGCTAGAGATGCTGCAGAGATAGGCCAGCCACACAAGTAACCGAGGAGCCAGTGGGGCCAGGGAGCCCAGGTGTTGTATTAAGTAAAGGCTCCAAAGTCCAAGATCTCCCCCTAGATTGTGGTAAGGAGGAAAGTCTCTCTCACCCAGGCCTTGGAGTAGTGTACTCCCCCATTCAGTTGGTTTATCCTTGTCAATCTATGTTCGGTATGTGGTTATGTTCCAGAATGTTCTCCCTCACTCGACGCCCCATTGGCTTTGTTCCCCTGCTCCTCCCCTCGCCTACCCTTATTGGTTTGTATACTGTAGTCCCATCTTTTCTCCTCCCCCTAACCCTAGTGTGGTTGGCCCTCAGTGTTCTCTCCACCCCTTGTCTGTGCTGTATAAAACCTTGTGTCACCCTATTCTTTTGGCTCTCCTTCCCTGACCCTTCAAGAATAAAGACCTTCTGTGCAACATCATAAGGAGAGTCCACCTCCGACTCTTTATTCCCATYTTAAGGCATCGGCTGTGCAACTGCCTGCTTAACCACCTGCGCTGGTGGGATTAGCAGGTGGAAGGCACGGTGTTAGAATTTCGTTTTTGTTTTTCACTTTTATTATTTCRAGAGTTCTTTGCTTAGAGTTTGGAATGAAACACAGGAGGCGCTGAGATATTCTTCTTATCAGGTTGTTTACTAAGTTCYTATCTATTGCATAGTAGCACAGAGYGTTCTCTAAGTTAGGAAGGTGGAAAATGGCTTCGAACTGTGAGTTCCAAGGTTATTTAAAGCTGAATTTACCCAATTATAGACTGCCAACTAATATGTTTTTACTTATAATCCAGTCACTGTTCATTTAGCATCTGCAATGCAGGYTTTTTTGCACCAATGGTTAAACTACCTAGGTTTGTGAAGAAGAAGGAAGAAAAAAGAAGTATAAACCCACACACAATATTCTCCATCTTGTTACCAATACATTACTAATAACTCATAAACTGAATCTTCTACATTTCTACATATTTCACCCAGTGACATAACAAATTGCTTTTTAATTACAACAATGAAAGACTGAAATTTAGGGTCCSGACAGCACGGCACTGTGCCTTTCCCGCCGGCTGTCACACACCGCACCAAGGCACCGCCAGACAAGCGTGAGGCTTCTAGGAATGTTGCGGCCACTGACCTCCAGCTGGACGAGGCCATGCYGTGACAACCAAGTCCCTCTGGGCCACGTTGGGGTCCCAGGGCGGCAGCTTCCAAAGGAGGGCGTGGCTTGGCAGCTCCAGAGGCTTTCAGCAGGCATGTGGCTTGAGCCCCAGAAGCCGTGGCAGGGCAAAGCCAAAGGCTTTCTGCAGGCTAAATTATGCCTCACAAACTGTATCCAAACTGTGCAACACTGCCCAGACAACACCACCCTGAGATGACCCTCTGGCATGGCCAGCTGAGCACCCAATACCTGTATCTCGTTTTGTGTCTGAGTGAGTGTTTTCCCCTGAGTTAGGCACATCTTTTCCATGTGCTTCAGTTGGATACTTTAAATAAAATTAAGTAGAGTGTATCATGTTTGACTGGTTAATTCTTTGTGTAACACCAGCATCACCCTAGAGACTACAAACTGACCAAAAAGCATTCAAAATAACCCTGTGTGTCGTTGGGGATATTGTCATTTTCCAGAGGAGGCAGAAGAGAAAGAGAGAATAGATAGAAATAAATTAACAGAGAATTTGGAACTCTGTCCAGAAAGTATTATATTACTGAGTATCTTCAAACTCAATAAATTCAACGCAAATGGACAATTTAAAGCAACACAGACACTGAGGAACTGCCTGCTTGTAATACACCACCCACTAAGCCGCTGTGGGTACAAAGGCAGTTACGCCATCTGAAAAAATGCATATGGTTACAAAAATATTAGTAGACTGAACAGTGGTGGAGCAGAATCCTGGGTGCTGAAAAACAGCTCTTTCTACTGTTAAATTGCAAGAATGGTCCAAGGATTTCGAGGTCCGAGGTCCAAGGTCCAAGGTCCTAGGGTTTCAGCCTAGGCCAACTAGCTTTCCTATCCCAGTTCAAGTTGTGACTGGAGTGACCATTCCCAGCAGGCAGTTTGTTCTATGTTGTGCTCTCAGATCTGAGGAATTAATGATGGCCCATTCTGTTCCTCACTCTCTAGGCATGGTTATTTCACTACTTTGATGTGTGTGTGTGTGTCCTAAACATAAACTGTTACTAACATAAACATAAACCCTTACTAACAGTGACTGTCTGAAAAATTACTGTCTYTAGTTATCACAATTACTGTGCATGTTTAGCCAGTGTGTTTACAATTACTCTGCTCCTTTTCCTTAATTAAGCCTAATTTCAGACTTGGTTGTAATGCCTTTGTAATATTGGCCACATAAATCCGTTTTTAAACTATTTTGATCAAATATAGTTCTCCCCAACATTCATCATAGTCCAAGAACAGTAACAGWCTTGAAATTTCAAGCATTTTTGATAATAGCAAACTAAGCTAGATCAAGCGGCAATTGGTTAGATACTGCCTTAAGGTGTTGTTCTGCATTTGAGTCAGTGCATGAACTACYAAACTTTTAAGAAAAAATGCTGAAAAAGTGCATTGAGTCAGTCCCACTCCCCCTCTTGAACTCGCCACATGCTCTGGGCCTGAGGACACTATTTACCACAGTCTTGCCCTTTTTTCTTTAGACATTTATATGTATGTAAGGAAAACTAGGCTACCATCTTATTGGGAATGTCTCTGCACTCCTGGTTTTGTCTCTGTGTCTTGTAGGTGGCAATAATCACTGGAGAATGTTTTGATTCTGTGATTTGCAGTATGTCAGGGCTAGTCATATCTATGACCAAAATTTYGTCTACCATTCTTTTTCTGTATTTAATATTTCATTGAATGATATAATCATTACAAGAAGAGAAGACTGAGTAAGAAGCATCTTTTTTTTTTTTTCATAAAAAAATAGCTTTATAGTTATGGCAATTTTCCCCCTAGGCAGATATCCTCACAATAAACCAGTAACTGTTTCTGTCCAGAGTAGTGCTGTTAGTGTATAAGATTTGAGAACTTTAGAGTGTGATGTTTCAAGATGTTTTCTTTTTTTAGGAGAAAGGATATTTTTATTAAGAGGAAGAATCTTCATAGCTATGAATATTCAAATCAGATACTGCAAAAGCTTAATTACAGTAAATGTCACTACAGCTTCTGGTAAAGGAATAAGAAGYGAGAAAAAAGCTCTGTGCCTTTCACATAAAATCAGTAGTGGTATCAAGGCCTCTAGGCTTCCTGAAGTCTTATATATTTTCACCAGAGTACTAGAAATATTTGTGATATTGTTTTCAAGTTCTGTCTGAGATGCCAGCATAGCACAATGCTGTAAAGATATCCAAARCCATTTTTTCAGAGCAAGAAATCCATGACAACCAATTGTTCCAGCTGCTAGGATTATGATGCTCCTTGTGACTGTCTGTCATCGCACAGAACTATGCATATACTTTCTCTCTCACATACATAAAAATACTCACATTCCAGGCATTCACAACTCATTTGCAAATCGTAATTTTCAGTAGCCCAAAAGTGAACTTGAATCCACTCAGAATCAACTCAGAGACTAATGCTCGAAACAAAGTGAAACAGATGAATAGCCATGTTACACGATAGGTAAGAAACTGGCTTATAGGTTGAGCACAAAATATTATAGTGAATGGGGTAACATCAAGCTGGCATCTGGTCACTAGTGTCCCACTTCAACATTTTCATTAATGACTTGGACATAGAACTTGAAGGAATACCAAATTTGTTCCAACACCACTAAATTTGGAGGAGCTGTTGACTCCCTTCAGTGCAGAGAGGCCCTGCAGAGACACCTTGACAAATCAGAGAAATGGGCAATCACCAACCATACAAAGTTTAACAAGTGCAAGTGCTGGATTCTGCACCTGGGACAGGGCAGTCCTGGTTTTGTGAATAGACTGGGGAGCAAGAGGCTGAAGAATAGTGCTGTGGAAAGGGATCTGGGGGTCCTGGTAGATGGCAAGTTGAATAGCAATCAGCAGTGCCCTGCCAGCCRGGAGGACCAACCATGTCCTGGAGTGCATCAGGCACAGCATCACCAGCTGGGCAAGGCAGGGGATTGTCCCGCTCTGCTCTGCACTGAGGTGGCCCCACCTCGAGTGCTGGGCACAGTTTTGGGCACTACAATATAAAAAAGACATTAAACTATTAGAGAGTGTCCAAAGGAAGGTTACAAAGATGGTGAAGGGCCTGGAGGGGAAGCCTTATGAGGAGCAGCTGARGTCACTTGGTCTGTTCAGCCTGGAGAAAAGGAGACTGAGGGGAGACCTCACTGCAGGCTTCAACATCCTCATGAAGGGAAGAGGAGGGGCAGGCACTGATCTCTTCTCTGTGGTGACAGTGACAGGACTCAAGGCGATGGCATGAAGCTGAGTCAGGGGAGATTTAGGTTTGATATCAGGAAAATTTTTTCATCCAGAGGGCACTGGAACAGGCTCCCCAGGGAACTGGTCACTGCACCAAGCCTGACAGAGTTCAAGAACTGTTTGGACAATGCTTTTGGGTACACAGTGTGATTTTTGGGGTGGCCTGTRTAGGAAGTTGGACTCAATGATCCTTGTGGGTCCCTTCCAATTCAGCATATTCTGTTATTCTACAATTCTGAAAAAAACCCCAGGAAATAAAAAGGAAAACCAACTGCTTCCAAAATAAGAAATGAGTGGACCGATAATGAGCCCTTTAAGTTCCTAGTGTCTTCTAATATTGGCATTTCTTTCCTCTAGTAACTTATGCAGATGGYGCTTTGCTATGTGTTATTCCAATTGTGCTATTTTTTATAATTCTATGCAAGCTGGCAAGTGAAGGTGCCTTAGATCTCCTGAGATCTTTATTAACAGGAAATTGTGAAGGAAAAGTTTCAAAAATTCAATATTTTTCAAAGTTTGTAACACGAAGATAAAAGACAGAGTTCATCTAAAGTATTATTGTTTCTCTTAGCATTCTGCAGACCTTACTATCTCCAAATTTAAGATGCAAATACCTTTGGTAATATTAATTTTACTGCGGACTGTGCCTGTGTCTTACAGGATGGTCTTGACCAGCTGAGACCCAATAAGGAAGTAGGTAAATTAGCTGATCTGGAAAATATACAGAAAAAAAATTAAGAAAGCTGACTAATGTAAGGGGAAAAAAAAAGAAATTAACCTATTCATGGCTGAAAAAGGAAGATTATGAACCGAGTCATACTGAGTGTGCTGAAACACTAGAACTGACTGTTCAGAGCAGCTGTGCAACCTTCATCCTTGAAGACATTCAAAACTCAATTAGCAACCTGATCTAGCTCTAGTTAGCTTATATAGCTTCCAAAAAATACATTCCAGCCTAAATCATCCAGTACTAAAATAAATTTGGAAGATATCAGAAGAGATCTCCTTTTGAATATTTTGGAATCTAGCTATAAAAAGTAATCGTTTCTGTAAAAAYAAACAAACTAAAAGCAACAACAACAAAAAGAATCCAAACCCAACAGTATTATTAGAAAATAAAATACAGCTTTCACTGTCAATTTGTCACATAAAGTAAATTATGAACAACTTGTCAACACTAAATTATAATTTTTGACAGCCAACGTCAATTCCCCTAAGACACAGAATATATCTTTAAAGTTTATGACATTAGTTTTCTATACTTTCTTGCTGTCACTACRGCACCAAATGTGACATCAGTCACAGAAACAGAATACGCAGCCCTGGGAAGGAACAGAAGTGTCCCAGTATTTGACAGATTCATTAACATTAGCACCTGTTGTCAACATGTATTTTTGTCTTTAGAGTGTGTAAAATTTCTCAGCTGAAATTTTTGMACAAAAAAATCAATAGCAAATTATTGCAACCGAGTGTTGAATTCATAAAATAATCTATTTTTAAAATTTCTTACACTATAAAAGATACTTATTCATGATGCTTATTTCTGTTCATTCTATGAAAGCAACTTTTATTTAGTTTCCTTCAAAATACTTTGATAATGTTACCTGAGCAGTAAAAAAATGCCTTGAAATAAAGGAAGCAATACAAAAAATCATTTTATCATTTTAATTTACAGCCAAGATGTTGTCAGTATGACACTACATTTTTCGTCCTATATTGTTCATTTTAAATTTTGGTTTGCTACATTAGCATGCAGCAAATCTGGATTACATTAGCACTGACACTTTGCACCCTGAAATTAAACTAGCAATTGTGGGTACCTGCTTGTAAGCTGMTGTTGTTTCAGTCAGGGAAAGGCATGGTCCTGGTTGCACATTGTGGGCATGGCTAGGTTGCTGTTCCATACCGCACACTTTGTTGTCGAGTGTCACCTAAGTCAAGGTGGTGAATGCCTTTTCATGGATAAAACACCTTCCTTTTTTGTATACATTTGTTATTAATATTGTTGCTGTTACTGTGCATTTCTTATACCATATCTTTTTGATTTCAGAAAATTGTTCTCTCAGCCCATATCTCTGCATTTGTCCCTCTTTTACCAGAAGGGGAGAGTGGAGGAAGAGTCTCTTATTTCGAGTTTAATGTCCAGCTGGTGTTAAACCACCACAGGCACACACCAAAATTTGTTGAAGGAAACCGGAAGAAAAGGTTGTCTCTTGTCTGTGAAGAATTTGTTAAAAACTTTACTAAAATGATACTAAGAAGAATAAAAGTGAGCTCAGGAATCAACTCAAGTACACCAGTCAGCCAGAATTTATGCCTTAATCCTAAATATCCCTGTGGAGTTTGAATCTTTCATGTGTTTCTCCAGAGAACACTTTCCTAAGGGATGGTGACAAAATCAAATTGCAAACCAAAAATGTCTGGCAAAAAAAGTTAAATGAGGAAAACAGTTTTTCCCTGGGGTTTTCTCTTCCTGAGTATTYCCAAAAGTATTTCAAGCTGTGGCTTGATAACTGGTGGGTAAAGTTCAGATCAGAGAGGCTTTGTCACAAAGAAAGACCAACATCATTTTCAACTTAATCTAATTCCTCCTCATCAATGCAGAAAAAATTTTGCATTCGTCCACCATTTCCAGTACTTGCCCCTTAAAGTGGCTAAGACTTTGCAGACATGACATGCAACCTCCTAGAATGCCTGATAACTTAGGAAAGAAAAAGCATTATTCTTTCTCAGTGTTTCATTTTTTCCTGGGAGCTCCACTAACAGAGAATGTCTTGATCTGTGTTCACATTAGGGTATTAATTCAGGTCTTGGACTTGAATTATAACTCAAAGTACTGTTCACCCATACAGCCTACATTTTGACTCACATTTGCTGTGAGTCAAAGGTGATTTTTTTTAATTTAAAACTCAGAGTCAGATTTTTAACCATGGTATCAAGAGCTAGTAGAAATCACACACCCAACATCCCGGCCTTTGCTTTATATTATACAGAGGGGAAAAAGAGAACCAGAACTGAGGCCCTGAAAATAAGCATCTCATCCTCATGTTATGGGCATAAGAAAGTAAAATATAAAACCCAAAGCTGCATTAAAAAAGGTTCAACTAATTCTCCCTGATGATGGGCTTCCATATTGCCTAACCCTGATGCAAAATTACAGCTTTCCCTTTGGAGGTGTCAATTCCAGCTAGATTGTCTTTCTCTAGATGTTGAGTTACCATCAGATATTTTCTTCTTCTCTTCATAAGCAAAACAAAGGTGGTCTGATTCCAAAATTCTCTTTTCACAGGCAGAGGAATGGTCCCTGATGACAACAAAGAGTTTTCATTAATTCGTTACTCTGGCATATAAATTCAGGGCAAACAGGCAGAAAAAAAAAAAAAAGGCATTTTTTACTCTGCCAACTCTCCACAATTTCTGCCTTCCTGGAGACATGTCCAAGATGAGTGGTACTCAAACAAAGGTGTAATAAACAGTAGGAAGGATGGCTGAATTTATGTAAATATTATCAAAAAGCCTACCTGAAATATCTAAGAGTAATATTTGAGGTGACTTTTTCTCTGATTTTCAGCTCATACAGACATCATGATTAGCTAAACTTAGCTAGGGCAAATTGTTGCTAAGAGTAGAAATCATCTGCTCACAAGACAAGCAGAATGTATAATGGTCTGTAATTCATGGATATTTGAAACTCGAAATTAGTTCAAGAATTTTATGGATTGTGTAATAAGAAACATAAATAGAAAGGTCTAATATAACAGACTTCTTTCCTTGGGTCCTTCTGGTCCTTCTTTATTCTGAATGTCTGAGATCATCTGTTTCCATGTAACATTCCACATCAGTATATTTTAAATACATTTCAGCTGATGGATAATATGGCTTCTCCYGATTTATTTTATTTGCCCCAAACTTAGAGTCTCATTGTGTTTAAATGTAGTGTTTTCAGACAATGCTGTCCACATTGTTTCTGTAGTGGTCTGCTTCCTAAAGAAACCTCTAAGTTTAGTGGACTGCTGTTACATATATTGTTACTTAAATAATTTTTTAAAAAACCGAAAACATAGTGAACCAAAATCTTGAAAAATTTATTGATATTTACTTGGTATTTTCCAGTATAACAAATCTTTCTTTTTTTTCTCTCCTGTAGAATAATTCCTCCAAAAAGAAGCCCATTATATTTTCCATTAGTCCTTTTCACTGAATCCATAGAATCAGATTCACTTACTGGTCATAGTAGTCCAGGATACTGACACAGGGAGAAAATCAGTRTTTTTTTGAAGGATATTACTTCAGTTCAAAGAAAAATAGTTTTGTGAATTGATGACAGAGGTCAAAAAATAAGAAGCCCCATTTTTTATTTTGTTGTTACTCTATCAGCAAAGCATTGTTGATACTACCTAAGAGGATCTTTGAAAAGCTGGTTCTGATTCATATTTTTATACAAAACATGGGTTACAACTATGGAAAGCAGTGGTTCTGAGGTGCAAAGATAAACTTTGATAATATTCAAGTTTAAAGTAGTCTGTAAAGTTTGGCAAAATAAGATCTACTGGGAAAACTTGCATAACAAAAGCTATGATAATAATATAATTATTTTCCAAAGCAGTAAGGCAAGGATAATAAACATAGTTTTTCATGTTGAAAGTAACCAGTGGCTAGTGAGGTTTGTTTAGAATGTGAGAGACAGGCCAAGAGAGGCTCTATTGGAAGTTTAATGGCTTTGAGACATCAGAATATTGAAACTGGTAGCCATTTGCAGGTGAGTTGCTGTTCTGAGGTGAACAGAGTTCATTTCCATCCTTGGCATGTTTTACTTAATTGAATTTGCATTTTCTTACTTACTTGCAATGTGTCTCTTCTTGTTTTATTGATTTTTTTTCTTCAGATCTGTTCTATAAATCCACATGCACCCCAATCCTGCTGCTGTTGGATCATTACCACTTCTGACATATGCTGTTCTCTAATGAAGTCAGCTGTGTCCTTAATGTTTTCTGTTAATGCAATATTTTTTTGTCTGTTAAAGCTTATCTTTACAAGCTTCACTCAATTAGAAGGCTGGGAATTTAACTTGGTGTTGAATTCTCATCTATTTTCATTATTTTAACCATTAATCTCTCATTACAGGAGGCATCAGTGAGGTATGAATTCCTAGAATCATGTATTATTTATTTTATTACTAAAATAATTACATATTTCAGAACAAATAGCCTAGGAAATGTGTTTACCCCATGAATGTCTAACGAAATCTTTTTCTAATGAAAAGGTTTCAGTGCCTCAACATTGTCCACTTACCAAATTATCCAGAAACATGTATGTGACCCTTAAGTCACCCAGGATGTATTCTTTCAAGTAGAAAAGACTCCAGTCCAGAGACCTTCAAAGAGTTTTCTCTCTCTCCATTGACTGTACGAAAAATTCAGGTCCCGGTACAAAAGGTGGATTTCATCAAGTAATTTAAATTTTAAGATGTCCAGGAACCAGAAGTGAATATTACTTTTATAGCGCCCATATAATGTCTTCCAGCTTTTTGAAGATATCTCTGCTTATCTAGGCTGTCCCAAAGGGATCTAGATACCTACACTGAGGTRACTAACTCAAGCTCTAGTTGTTGAGATTTTTGAGCTGAGTCTSACCCTAATATTTTTATATTCCTTCACTAGAAAATACAGAAGTTATGTCAAGATAATATCTCAGATGTTAAAACTCCAAAAGTAAAATGTAACAAATAAAAATACATTAATTTATTTATTCTTTTCCCATAGCTTGGATTTTATGCTTTAGCATTTATTATATTCTTCTTGTTGATTTATGAATGTTGTGATAAATCAAGTTAAGGAATCAACTAGTATTTTTTTCACCATTAAAAAAAATTGAGAAGAATATTTTGAAAGTAGTATAGAAGTTATTACGCTTCTGGATAGAGCAATAAGTATGTTGTTTTAGTAAATTCCTGGAAGCGTCACATGCATTTGGATATGCTAAAGAGTTTGGACCCAAACGGCAAAACTGATAGGGTAGGCAGATAAGCCTACACTGATACTGGGATGGAGAATCTTCATGTCATTACTCCAGATCTGGAAATTATTGAAGGTCATAGCTAAAGAAAGGGTTATTTGATGTTCTTCATCAAAGTGAAATGGAAACTTATTGTCACATGGCATAGGGAAGTGTAGAAGTCTATTCCAAAATTGGTTTGTTTCGTTAATCCATCAGCACAGGTAAGGACTTCCAAGGAGATTCAGAAAAAGTTTTACCATAATAATACCATCTAGCAAAGTATTTGTTTATGCAGCGCATGTTGACTGCAGCCACACAGCTGCATAACCCCTTACCTAGATCATARCTGCATCTCATGAAACGTCTTGTCCTCGAGATAAGCATGCCTTAACAAGAAAACAGTAGGAAATTATTGGGGGTCAAAAGGAAAAAAATACTCTGACGTGAAACAAAAAGGCATATCTTGTTTATGTTTATGGCTGTTTCTTATTTCTCAAATTAATTTATTCTTTCTTATTTTACACATCTGAGAAATCTGTCTGCATGCATACATGTTTTCAAAGACAGAAATAAAAGACATCCACTAGGAAAAAAACAAAACAAGCAATTAGAGTCTGAAGCTTTAAAATGTCCGCCTCTCTGTTGATGTTTGCCCATAATTATCTCATTCAAATTCAGCAGTAACTTCATCATGTGCAAAACCATTATTAATGCAGACAGATTGTAATGTGGCATGCCTTCACTTTTTAACAGAATTGTTTCTAAGTACTTTGTAGACCGTAAGGTGTTAGAAGTCAGAGAAGAAAGTAAAAAAGTGGTGGTTAAAAGTCTCCACCTGTGGAGGACAAGCACTGCCTATATGGACCCCATGTATATAAAAGACATATCAGAGGATCCTCAGAATGATAAAAACAAAAAATTAAAAAGTAAGAGTTTAAATGCTGGACCAAACTTTCTTGAGTAAGGGGTACTTTATCCTTCTTTTATCTTTTACCTGTCATCTGGCTACCTACCTATGTATATTCTCTTTAGGAGAGTTATGTTCTSTTTCATATTATTCAAGAGTTGGCCAATGACCACCGGTCATGGTAGAGCACCTGTATCTGAACGGAGGGTGTCAAAAGGATGGTGCCAGGCTCTTCATAGTGGTGCCAATCAATAAGAGGCAACAGGCAGAAACTGATGCACAGAAATTTCCACCTGAATATGAGGAAGAACTTTTTTACTGTGCTGGTGACAGAGCACTGGAACTGGCATCCTAGAGAGGTTGTGCATTGTCCCTCGCTGGAGATATCAAGAACCATTTGGACACAACCCTGTGCCATGTGCTCTAGGATGACCCTGTTTGAACAAGGAGGTTAGACCAGATGACACACTGTGATCCATTACAGCCTTATCCATTCTGTTATCCTGTGAAGAACAAAGCAGGAAGTCCATTAGAGCTGAGACATTTACAGACATAAATATTTTCACAAGCCAAGTGAACTGTGGAAAAGAACTTTCTGAGGATTGTTGTCCTTCATTAGGGCACTGAATTGCGATACAAGAGGTCATCAGCTGTTTCCAATTCCTGACAGGAATGAAAAGTGTTGGTTTTGTCAGAGACTTGTCTGTGCTGGCTTGAATGTRAACCAGCAGGGAAATTAACCCCACACAAATACCTCGAGAGAGATTTAGGTCAGAGTTACAATTTTCGTAGAAAGGTTATAATAATTGCAGTAATACAGAAAACATGGGCTTAAACCGACAGAGTCACAGTACAACCTGGTAGTGGTTGCAGTCCTGTTGAAGGTCTGGAACTGGGTGTCCAGTGGTCTGGGTGTCCAATGGTAAAGGTCTGGTTGTCCAGGTGTCCAGTGGTGTGGAAAGCAGGAGTCCTGTAGAAAGGCCTGGTCTGCTGGGTATCCAGTGGTGGTGGTCCCATCCCCTGGTTGTCCAGTGGTGGTCTCCCTCCATCCCTGAGCCTGTCTTCTGTGGTGTTTCTTGGCTGGTACCTCCCCCAGGGGCGGGGATTTCCACAATSGAAGGCAATGTTTCTGAAATTCTATTCATCGGGGCTTATCCAGTTCAGTGATGGGCCATTAGCAGGGATAATCCACTCAGGATGGGTGGTGCTTGCTGCTTCCCGGGGAAGTTATCACAGTTGAGATAAGAAGTACCACCCCACCTCACATGATATGCCCCTCCTCAGGGACCAGGTGTGTAACCACCTAACTGTGAACRACCCATCTTTTCAAGGAATTATGTGGGTGGTGATAGAATACATCCTTTTTTTGGTTAAACCAGGACATTGTCTCATAGGGAGTCTCCAAGAAACAATAGTCCCTAAACCTCAGTGCCTTGTAATACCCAGAATGCAAAACAGTAAAGGAGCTGAACTGGGTTTCCTGATCCCCACTGAAATCTAATATACAATGAGGAAACATGCCTAGACACCTTTGTTTCTGTGTCATGAAAAATTGCTGAGATGAAACCTCTCTGCTGGTGATCCTTCGCTGATGTTCTGTGAATTAATTGTGGCCACATGCTGATAGCTTCTGAACACTGAATCCCAAAAACAAAAGCTGCACCTTTCTCTGTCTTTCCAAACCAGCTTAGAACTAAAAATTTTCAGTACGAGTAACTCAGCCAGTTAAACAGGACAGATAAAACCACTGGGGTATCTGTCCTATACACAAGAAAATCCAAAGAATAAGAAATATCCAGGATCTCTTAAAAACTTGTTTGTTTTATGGGATTTTTTTTCCTCATTTTCAGTACTCACCTAGAACAATAACATCCAAAAGCAAAGACATACTTTTAGTGGCAAAGCTGCACAAGAAACTAGAGAAAGTAGTATCCTGGTGTATTTTTCTATGGAACTATTAATATAATTTACTCCCAGATAGTAAATCCAGCTTTGTTTAAGCCTTTCTCAAACTTTCAGTTTCATCTTCTGACTTTCTCCTTCTTGTTCTCCCGAGAACTAGTGAGTAACCAAAATTAGAACTTTCTAGATTTTCATAAAATTGTAAACATACCACAAAGAACAGGGTGACACTAGGAACAAACTCATGTATTCTATCTTCTGGGAATGAGTGAACAGCAAGACCCTCATTATCGTTAAGAGATCTGAGTTTGTGCCCACAAAAATCAATGAATACATTGCAGAGCCACTGAACCGTAAAAGCAATGAAGCATCTGTTTCAGTGGAAAGACTAAAGRCAAAAATACCAAAATAAATTTGTTCCAGATCTACCTGAAATTTTTCTTTGAAAATGAAATGCTTTTGATTTCCACGGAACTTTGATAAAACTAAAAATATATTTCAGAGTGAAATAAATCAAATTAGTAATTCTTTTTTTGGTTTTCTATTGATTTAAACTTCTAAGCCGAAACATTTTTTTCTGAATCTGACCTGATTTCACTCTTTTTTTAATCCCACTTCTCTTTCAGAAATTATGTGGTTTTTCCTATTTCATTATTTCATACGTTTCTATTTAGTGAGACAGTACATGTACAAGTTAGTTGAACCACGTATGTCCACAATAACTATAGTTACAAGTGGGTATCAGCTGCAGATTGAGATACCCAGACATGTGTGCCTGGGTCTAATCTGGTTATTTTTTCAGTTCGTTGAAAGAGAAACTCGCTCACTGCACCATGTCCCCATCTACCAATGTTAAGTAGGCGCAGGTTATGCAAAGGTCACATGTTACATCTTCCAGAAAATCTTGTGAATTTTTCAGATGCCATAAGACATTTCAAATGGCACTAGATAATTCTGTGGGGCAGTTGAATTAACCTTTAAATGTCTTCTTCAGAGGGAGTTGTGGTCTACATGACTCCACTGACTGATTTATCTGATTTATCTCCACTGACAGTACCAGGAGCCTTGAAAGTTAGCACATGTGCACACCTACATTTAGACACATAAATGTAGATGCCTGTCTGGAAATGAAGTCCACTTTTACTGCCTGTTTGAAACTCCAGTCCAAAAAAAACCAGAAACAACCACTGATTTCACTGAAAATTCTGCAATTTGACATTTGYCATGACAAAAAGAAACTATGAAATTTTTGTTTGCTGTTTTTTCCTGTAAAACAGTATTTTCAACCTGAGTTTGGGAGTCAGTTAAAACATCTTATTCAAATAAAGTTATTCTTGTTAAATATCTAAACATTTTTAATTCTTTCTACTCTATTTTTGGTGGATAGAGGGAATTTCTACCAAAAAATCATCTGTAAATGAAAGTAGAGAAAATATTGATATAAGAACAACATATCGTAAATGGGCAATGAATTTGGAGTTGAAGATGGAAATTAAAGCAGAGGAAGTTCCATATGATAAGATGAAATGCTGCAAAGTAATTTCAAGAGGATCTACTGTAGGTTCAATAACCTTCCCCATTTTTAAAAACAGACCTTGATTAGATGATGACTATAGTTGTGTGTAAGCTTAAAAAAAAGCATAAAACATTTGTAGTAGAGGAGAAACAGAGCAGAGAGAAGAGCAGCATGCACACAAGTGACTCCTTTTCTCCTTCCTAGGAGAAAGCTGGAGAGGTTCAAACTCTCCATGGGGTGCCAGGAGCAGCCCCCCACCATGAGGAAGCTTGTGGACCATTTGCAGGGAATGGGGTAGGGGAGTCCTCTGAGGGGCTTATTCACCAATTGTGGAGTTGGCATGGAGGCATGTAGGGCTGGAGTACTCTCATCTTCCCTCTGCAACAAAGAGTGAAGGGCGAATGTGCATGCTGGTTTCCAGGGAAAAGGTCGGAGTTTGTGCATCCATGTGCACCCATGTGTAAGCCACATGGCCTGTGGAGGGGTTAGTGGATTGGGAATAGGCCTTTTTTTAATTAAATGCATATAGAGGGGTGTTCAGAAACTTGTAGTTATAAATTAGCATTCTGTAAGTTTCTACTGCTGTGGGTAATCTATTGTATGGCTGATATTAAACCTGCATGCACAGGTCACTGATTGCCAGTTAATTATGTGTCATTGATAAATCCATAAACCACTTCAATCCCAATTTAGTTTAAACTATATGAAGAGAGTATTTTTTCCCTGTGGCATAAGTCTATAACAGTGAGAACTTGACTTGTTGAACTGTAGGATTCTTTCCAGAAAAAAAAAGAAAAAATAAGAAAAAAATTATTTGTTTTCACAAAGAATCTTAAAAAATCATTTGGCACTAATAGTAAATTACTTTCCTAGCTGAATCTGTCAGGCAGGGTCTACAGTAACCTTTCCACACTTTGAGGACATAGAATTTTTTTGAAAGTAACTCTTAGCTTGGAGGATCCAGAAAAGATGGAGATTTTCCTCAGAACCAGAGTCCTAAGCATATTCAGGGAAAGAAATGCAAGACCATCTGCTATTTTAACTTCCAAATTGCAAACTACTGAAAGCAAATTATTCATGAAAAAGGACAGAAAGTGTCACTTCATTTCTGAATATAAGTAGAATATATAGAATATGGATAGAACCTGGACTATAGRTTTTTCAGTATCATACCATGAAACTTTTTCATACTGTTATAGATTTCTATATTTAGAGTTGAATAATCCATGCTATGGGTTATTCACTCATTACACTTATTGTCGATTTCTGCAGTATTATATCTAGCAACACTGTATATTTTACAATGTATTAATTAAAAAGTTTTTTAGCAGTCAGATCTTTTCTACTTTTATGTCAAAAGGAACAAATTCAATGGTGATTATTTTCTCCACTAAATTTACACGATCTTGCTGTTGTAGAATCACTGTTGTGATATACTGAAATACATTTTTCTGCAGTACTGATATTTGTGAGCTTAAACCTAGGCAATGAAGACATTTGTTACCTCCAGAAGATCTCCATCATAGATATGAAGCCTGGCAAATCACTACAATCAAGCTTGTGATCATATGTTCCTGTTAGAAATAAATTACATTTTAGAGATTTTCAAGCCTTTGAAGTTCACTTTTCAAGACAGGGTTATATAATATCTAGTAAAACAAGTTTTTATTTTATCTTGTAATTGAGGTTAAAAAAAATGTTTATTTATTTCTTCCTATAGGCTACAGTCTCTCCAGAATATTTTCTTGAGGAATACAAGTCAGCATGAAGTCATTGACACATTTGGAAAGAAGACCCTGATACTGGTTGTTCTAAACATTACATGGATTCAATTTCCTTTATTGTAAGGTTATTTCATCTTATCTCCTGAATAGCAGATGTTTGGTAAGTATCTGTTCTGTACAGGATTTTCCTTTAGCTTCCACCTGCTGCCTCATTATATTTGGTAGCATGTTACATTTAGTTTGATATAGTACAAATGGTCACATAGAACTCTGCCTGGGTGGAGAATTTGAAAAGAAAGAATCTGTTTGTGCCGGAAAAAAAAAAATTACATTCCAAAGAGTTCCTTTAAAACATTTTAATTTTAAAGCAAAGTTGAAAAACATATGGGTACAACTCCTGTRTTAATTTCTCCTTGCTTTTAAGTGTGAATGATTTCTGATGCTTAACCCATGTTTGTCACTCTAATTTGAAATTCTTTTTACTCACTTTTCCAGGGACGTCTGGTTAATTTGCAGCACTGCCTTGCTTGTGTCTACATTTCTGTAACAATCAGAATAATGGTAGAAAATTCTCTCTTCTCAAAATGATCCTTCTTGAACATAGCATGTTGTACCAAAGAACAAAAAATGAAAGGATCAAATCTGTTCCGTTATGTTATGTGGAGACTAGATGAACCAAGTTTGTTTCATGGTAAAAATGACTTTTTCCCCCCTTTTACTGTTTTGGTTTGGTTTGGTTGGTTTTTGTTTGTCTCTGTGTTTGTTTTTCTCCCTTTTTATTGTTGTGATTTGCTTGTTAGGGTTTTTTCCTTTTCCTTTTTTTTTTTTGCTTTTTCTCTCCTGAGGAATCAGATTAAGCATGTGGTTATTCCATTGTATCAGAGTCAGGCAAATTTCATTATGTTTTCTCCCCACTGAAGCTTCAAATAATCTAACTACAGTAATGTGAACTTCCTACTATTCTGAGTCTGGCCAACTTACATCATAAATTACAGATAATAACAATTTTCTTTTACTACTAATCCTGTTCTTTGTTTTTGCATTGTATAATCCGGTCAATTCTCAAATTCTTAAATATAGATGATTGAATGTGTTCAATGAAGAACCTCAAATTGTGCAACAGATTTATCTTTACCTTTAAATTCACCCTTAGTTAAGCTCATAATTTGGAAAGACGTCTCATATTTCAGTTTTATTAAATTTTAAAAGAATTATAAAAAAGGTAATTATGCAAGAAAATACAGAAGAGAAAGAAAATAAGTCTGTTCAGACCCAGTACAACTTTCAGTTTTTCTGATAGTTGCAATTATAGAAACACCTGAGAATCATACTGCTCCAATACCTTTATTCCTCAGCCTTGCCCACACCAGTGTARTCTCTGATGGATATCATCAGAGTGGTACCCATCACAATCTTAGCTATGGTCTAGGAATTCAGGCGGATGAATGTAGTTTCAAACTTCCAAGTGATATGAACATTGCRACAAGGATAATATTTTTATCAAGACTACCTTGAAATTCTGTAATGAAGATTCTGGTGAAAATAATGTCTGCACTACTCAATAGGAAACTCCTCTTCCAGCAGGTGATGTCTCACATTTTCTTTCTCTTAATCAATGGATTATTCTGTTTATGAGTATACCTAGTTTCCTGCATACTTCATTTAGAAGCCCCAGGTTTAGAAACAAAGGACCGAGAAAAATGTTTTTTTGGCAAAAAAGCAAAATCTCCCTCTGAAAACATCACTATATCACTCAAAGCCCTTACTTCCTCCTATGACCAAAATCAGGTATCATACTTTAAGATCATAATATTCTAGGGTCTGCAACTTCCCCTTGGTCTAGAAATGTCAAGATATTTTCATACATATAGATTCTCAGCATAGTTAACTGTAAGATTTTTTTGGTTTAGACTTTTTCTCCTCTTTCATGTCCTGTGAGATTTCCACTCTTCCTTCCCTCACATGTGCACTTCCTCCTTCCTGTTCACACACTTACTCTTAGAGTAATGAGGACATTCAGGACCACATCTGCACTGCTCTGACCAATAGCCAGAGGCAGCAAGCCTCCAGCAACTCTCGATATTTGCTTCTCTTCTCATACTGACACAAAACACTGAAATTGCCTGGTCCGGCTCAAGGGCTATGAGGATCTGTGGTGAACTTGTTTCCATTGTGGTGCTATGCATGCCTAGGTGTTTTTTTTATTTATGTCCTTTTGTATACTTTGAGAGTACACTTTGCATTCACTGCAGACTCCAAAAACACTGAATGAGGCAATCTTTCACTGTTGCTATTTATTAGCCTAGTTTCCAAAGAAGCTATAGCTTATTCAGCTCAGTCACTGAGTCTGTGCATGTATATGAGAAAGAAAAAGTGTTTCTCTAATAACTTCTGAACACCTTGTCTGATTTCAGCCAGACATGACAGAGGAGGTGAAATATAAAGACAATTGAAAGTATATAAGGTCTTAGTGAAAAATAGGCAGCTGATGTTTGAAAGACCTTATGACTCTCAGTAGTTGTCACAAAATKATTTCTACAGAGAAACACTAAAATTAGATGCCAGAGGTTCTGCGACAAAAACCTCATTGGTGTTCTGATCACAGGCATAGCTTCCACAGAAGCACACAATTAAGCAAGAGATATAAATCCATAATAAATCAGTCTTCATCAGATCGATGCTTACAGAACTAGTAGCTGGCACTGCAAAAGCAGTCAAAACGTCAGCCATGGGTCAGATTCCCATTTTCCTAATCAGTGTACAAATATAGAGCAGAAAGTCCATTCTCAAGGTGGTTTTCTACATACATATCTCCTCATTAAGACTGACCCTTTAAACCACTTAGCCTGTTTCATCCACAGCAAGGGCAGCTGCCTCAGTGAATCTGCACAAAATTGTCAAGTTAAACAAGTTTCTTACTAAACCATAAACAGCTCTAATCTTATAAAACTTTKATATAGTTGAAGTCACAGGTCAAACTTTGTCTTCCTTTCTGGGTGTGCAAAAAGTTTTAATAGGTTTCATGGTTTCAAAACTTAAAGCCAAGGGGATCATTTTACCATCAAGTCTGACCTCCTTCATAATAGGGACTTTGTTTCTCTGTACTATCCATTTAGTGAATTGATAACAAGTGTTGAGCCAAAGAAAGCTTACACAGTCCTGTGGTGTGCTATCCTTTGCTAAGAGTCAAATGCCACACAGCTGCTCACTCACTTCCCCTCTTCAGAGGGACAAATAAGAATAGAAAGTTCATGGGATGAGTTAAAAAGGGGAGATTTCTCATTTTCAGAGGCAATGCAGACTCTACTTGGGGAAAATTAATTTAAAATATTACTACCAGATTTTCTATAACAATCCTGTTCTAACTCATCCCTTTCCCACATCATGAAGAAGTAAAAAAAGAGAATTCCTTCTTGGGAGCTTATGCCCAGCTGCATGTCTAGAGCAGAAATCTTTGTCAAAATGGTTACATTTAGAATACATTCCTCAATTGTGCAAGATACTTTCTTCAAAAGGAAAGGACAAAGGAATTTCATACTGTAAATATTTTTTTGTCCTTTTCTTTGCACTCTTTTGAAGGCAGTATGACATGTTGACAAAAGGTTTTCTTATTGTCTTATTTACTTATTTCTGCCTTATTCTGTTACAATACAATAAGCTACTGAGGTTTGTCCAGAACAACATGAAAAATCTGGTTTAAAGCAGACTTGTTTATTTCATAAAAATGTTCAGTCCTAACTGAATAGGATTTAGAGTCAGTTATGAAATCACAGCAAAATTACAAAACCTGGAGACTTTTCCCACAAAGACACCTCTGTTTAGGCAGTACTAACAAGGCTGTTCCTCCTCATTCTCCAGCTAGAGCACCTGACTACAGCTTTAAGTCATTAAGTTGGATAGGGTAGGAGAGCAGTTTCAGGATGTTAAGCACCAGGAACTCTTATTGTCAGGGGTGCACTTGATTCACATTTTCAATAATTCARTGCCCCTTTCTCACACACCCTCAAAGAGTGGGAGGGGAAAAAAAGCAGGACAAGAAAAGAATTTTTTAATAAGATTCTGTCAGGCCATCTACATTTACTGATCCCTACCCTACTACAGTACTCATCGCTGCCTTTGTGTGACTCATATGTAGCATCACATTTACCCTGGCAATATTTCTATGAGAAAGAAAAATATTGCTTCTCCTTTCATACAAATGGAGACCTGATAGTGAGCAAAAGTGACTTGAACCCCTATCTCCAGAGTTCTTGTTATGTTCTTGGATGCAATCATCCGTTACATTTTCACCTGCTGGCAAGTGGAAAATAAAAACTCCCTCAACTCTGATTCTCAACCAGAATTATTCACCCTTCACAAAAATGCACAGCAGGCTCAACCAAACAAACCCCTACTGACATGAGAACAAGTTACTGGTTTTCCTTTTTTATCAGTTTCTCTGCACTCAAAACCAGAAAGAGCATTAAAGCCCATACTGCTAAAGCAGGTGAGAACAGAGTAAGAGTAACAGAAACAGAGGTGTTAATTATTGTCTACATGCTTAGGGTAACTAACAGTTATTATGTATAATGTTGTTTCCATATATCCAAGGCCAAATTGGTACCATATTTYAAGATAAATATAAATATAAATATAAATCACAGTTATATTTATATTTGTGGTGCTATATAAGGAAAAAATTCTTCATGTTTCATGCCAAGGAAAGGTTGATAGATGAACAGATGGAGAAAATAATCTRCTGTGTCTCTTGTCAGCTGTATCCCATTATCAGAATGGCACTGCATAATGGAATAAACAGATTAATATGTTTTTGTTGTTGTTGTCTTACGAATGGTAAATGTCTTAGAAATGTCCAACTGTGCAACAAAACTGACATGTTTCTCTTTGTACCACATATTTCAGAGGCATTGATCTTAATTCCTAACTTTATGTTATTGGAGACTTTAMCCATGTACTACACATGCTTGGTGGTGAGTGATACACGAACATCACAACATCAAAATCGTTTTGTCACCCTGAGCTGGTTTATGTATGCCTGCCAGGCAGTTCTTCAGTTATGTTTAGGCTTTCCAATAAGAGGCTGGCACTGAATGACTTAATTAACATAATTATTTATATGAATTTTAAAAATATCACTGCAATCAAGAAGAAGGTACACAGTCTGTACATTTGGTATTCATGTAGTCTTGGAAAGTGTTGATTAAATAACATGAATTTATATCTGAATTTATAAAGGAAGGAGGTTAAGCTTCAAGTTACCCCACAAAGATGTCACTTGGATCCAAGTGCTGARCGGTTCTTTGACAATAATGAACATTTTTAATAAACATAATTTCAGCACATATGTGCAGAGGAAGAACAAATAAGTGGTTAGAGTACTAGATTAGGTCATGCATGCTTCAACTCCCATCCATAGCRTTCTCAAATAACCTCAGGCAAATCACTTATGGCTAGATGCACAAATCATTTTAGTTTCCCATGTGTCCTGGGTAGCCACCCAGCTGCCAGAAAATCAGAGCATTAAAACTCCAATCCTTCCAGTAAGCACCACTCAAAGGTAAGACAGAAGACATTCCAAGGGATAGAAGGATAAGCAAAGAAAACACTTCTGACTGCTGTCCCTCCCTTCCTTCATTCCAGRTGCTTTCACCTGCTTGCTTCCATCTATAAATGTTCGTTCTGGCAACCAATGAAGTATTCAACAGCTACTGAGTTAACATGATAAGACACAAGCAGATCTGAAAGTATAGGATATGTGGGGAAAGGGAGGATGACACAGAAAGAAACATCATTTACTCCAAATATGTGTGTAGTGTCCTTTGAGATCATCCAGGATATCGTACTTGGACTTAGATGCTTTTGCAGTATGACAGGTCTCCTGTCTAACCTACCAGATTTTYGATGTGCTCAAGCAGTTGCTACATATGCCACTGTAGTGTCCAGAGCCCAGAGAGCAACCTGACTGATGTATCACTAAGGATGCACAAGCAGTTGTCCAGGGTGTTCCAAGYAAGTCAAGATAGGGAGCCAAGGTGAAAAAGTGACTTACTTTACTTCACTTCATGGAGTTTGAAAGCACCAACTCTGTGCACACACACCGTACAGGAGAATGGTGAGAAAATGATGGAACACCACATTGTACTGATATGTACTGAATTTTTTCAGAAAAGAAACAAACTACCAACCTGAAAGCAAGAGAAATGGTTATCCTTTTCAAAATGGACAAAAGTACACCATCYGAAGCAGTGACAGAAAACATCTTATTAGAGAAAGTTTCAGGCAGAAGTAAATGCACTGAAACCCACCTTTGACTCTGCCTATCTATGCTAAAGAGTAACTGAATTATGTGAAAATTTTAGAAAGAAAATGCATTTTCCAATATTACTTTGGAAATGGAACCCATAATACACTATGAGTATTGTCAAGCCATAAGAGGAAAAGACAACAGAATGTTGAATTTGAAAATATTCAAGGAAACAGATGAAACAACGTGATTAGCTGCAACAGACAGTTTATGATTTATTGACAACACAATCATATCAGATTCACTAACTGAATACTAATATGTGAGATGTGCTGATTGCAGGCATTCTCTTGAGGACACTACTTTGAAGTGTACTTCAGACAGAGTCCAGATTTAGAAATTATATATAAAAATTTAGTCTCAAGAAATGAAAATTCCATCTAGTGTTAAAAAATGTTGACAGAACTGTAAAATCTACGGTAAGATCCCAGTCAGAATACACACAACTAAGAGTTCCAATATAAGAGACATTTCTTTCTTAGATGAGATTTAAAAGAACAGGGACAATAAAAAAAAAGTTGTAGTAAATATATATTTTAAAGGGTAATATGATTTAAAGATAGATAGTCTGTGAAAAGGTTGACCCTATGCCCCCATTACCCTTTTCATCAGCCCCGAAGTTTGTGTCACTGTACTGCAAATCAGATCAGCTCAGAAGTTTTTCTGAAAATTAATCTGAGGGGYAGGAAGAAATTTTTTTTGAGTCAAATATGTGAGGTAACCTGACTGACAGTGCAGCCAAGGAGCTGGTTCAGGAGAGCCTACAGGACCATGTGGGATCAGGGAGGGGGGGAGGAGGAGCAGAAACAATCACCCCGCAGCAGCAGCACCATCAGTCATGAAAGGACTCCTTGAATTCCTTCSCAGAGCTGTGTGTCAGTCAATGGAGGAAATACAGTAGAACCATGTGGTACTCCAGTGTTATGGTTATAAGGGATTAATACTTGAATAAAAAGGTGAAAATATCATCATTGAGTCAGCCACAAAATTAATTTAGCCTGGTTTATTTTCTATGGTGGAAATCCTCAGCAGTGCTTAAGGGAGGAAGGTAAGAAGAGACAGGAAAAGGATAAAGTGACCCTCCTCTGCAACACAATTTTACTTTCTGTAATTTGTGATTGAGCTGGATCACAATATTCAATAACCTCTAACAGACAAAGCCATTTCTCTTGAACTTCTCTCATTTATTCCAATTTTTATTTTTGGTATCCAAAATATCTTGTAGCAATGAGCTCCATTATTCAATTGTGTCATGCATGAAAAAGCATTCCTTTTTTTCTTCAAAACCCACTGCAGGTTGATTTTAAAAGATGCCTTAGTTCTAGTAGGAGAAATAGTGAATAAACTTCCTCTTTTCCCTGCCATTCTTGGATTACATTAAGTTCCCTGGATAAGGAACTAGTTAGATTCAATAACATTAATTTATTTTCATTTAAAACAATTAGTTATTACACCTTAAAATTAAAAGATTAACCTTTTTTGTCTGCCAGCTACTCCCATAAGATTTTCCCCACAAACCTGGAATATGGAACAAAATACCTGTATTGAAGTGTCGCCTGTGCTGCTCTGCTAAGACTAATATGGTTTTCATTAGGCTCAGCCTACACCATCAAATCCTCTTAAGGAGAYGGATTCCATGCTATCTAAATACTTTTCATTAAAATAACCCTATTAATCAAGATTTATTTTAATGAAATAAGGGCAGACAACACAACCCAAGAACACGGGTGATTTGTTGTTACATAATCCGCYACACTCGACAATCTGTTGTGAGCGAGTTGTGGCCAAAGGGACAACCCCAAGGAGCATAATACAAATGAACCCAGAAGTTGTCCTAACTCAATTAGTCTTCAAAATTGGCTGTAAAGACCTTCCTAAGAAATAGCCCCATTAACTGAAGTCAATCATGTAACATTACTGCAAGGCATTATAGGATTTAAAGCGGGAGACTTACTCGAGCAGGCACAGTGTTTGTAAGGCCTTTTCACCTGTGGATTTGCTGCCGTCTAGAGTTCTCCTAGTGCACATACAGCTTGCAAAAACTATGTTCTGCCACTCAACCAAGCCAATATGGTAGTTGAGAAGTGTATGAATATCATCTGGTCAGCTTCATGGACTTTACTATGGATTTCCCTTTATGCAACCCATGCGAAAGCAATATGTACATATTCAGCAAACTGTATCGGAGGTGTTCACGCTTTCCTTGTATTTTGGAGGTAGTAAACCTGCTCATACGATCATAAGAACCCCTGTGATGAGTTATACTGAAATTCAAACCAGGACTTAGATTCAACAATTCTGATGATTCCCTTCCACCTCAGTATATTCTACAGTTCCATTAATCCATTATGGTTTCTTGCCTTTGGCAGTGGCTAACAGTGAATGCAATATCTCCTGTGCCCTACAGCATCAAATTCCATTGCATAAATAATCACCTTCTTTGACTATTTTCAACTGCCAATATACTGAAAAAAGGTACTAAAAAACTGATCCACATTCACCTTTTTCATGGCACTCAGAGTTTGCTTAACCCCCTTAAAACACATCTCTTCTGGAATGCACAGTCCTAACCAGCACAGCACCCTTCTGGTGGAAGCATTTCCTCCTGCTTTCACCTTCTCTGTATCTATTTCTGTCTCTCAAGCAAGGTTTGGCATCCAGGTCTTTCAGCGGATGATGAGGTTAAGCTGTTCAACTTCCAGAGAAAGCTCACAGCTCCATTTTCTAACAGAGGAGGGAATTCTCTGGCAAAGGAAAGACTTATCGCTMTCTAGCCAGCTGGCTCCTTAAAAGCTTTGTGCTTCCCCTTTTCAATCCTGCCCAACATGAATCTTCAGTCATGAGTAACTTTGAAATCTTTCCTTACATGAAAATGAGGAGGTGATGGATGAGCCTTGGAGGAGGGCATTCCACTTAGTTACAGCCAAAAGACAGCTGAGAATGTGGATTGAGGTGATGTGTTAATATTAATTTTTGCATTGAATTGGCATTAAACACACACTTTCCAGGTTCAGACAACTATATTACTCTACTTTGGTTTTTGCTGTGTTTTTTATTTTCCCTGAAATAGTTTGTATTTCTTTCAATGTTCTTTTTAGTTTCAACAATGTTTATCAAATCATTCAATGTGGCTTAGTAAAGTAAACTGAAGTCTGTAGTGTAGCAAAATATGATCTTGCTTGTATATTTACTTAATAAGTGTTAACATGACATAAGGATTTTATGGAATAAAGAAGTTAGTCCAACTGAATGAGATTAATTTTTCTTCTTTTTTCTTTTTGTTTTTCTGTTTTTTTCAACAAAGAGAAAACAAAAAACAGATATAGAATATTCAGTACTATGGCTCCCTGAACTTTATGTCCCTCAAAACTATAAGCAGAGTGAAAACAAACAAACAGAGAAGCAAATAGAATTATGAATAAGGAACTGTTTGTCAAGCATACAATCTTATTATGTCAATTCCTCCCACTGGAAGGAAAAAATATCACTGAATCCTTGCCTGTACTTTTTCTCTCTGGACCACAATCACCAGCATTAATATAAAAGAAACAAAAGATCATATTTAGTCATGTATTTAACTATAAATGGAACTTCTAACATTTTTTTCTTCTCAGAAAAAAACGCATACTTATTTCGCTGCCTATCCATGATGTTATTAATTTGACAGGAGACAGCATTTGCCAATTTTTGTAGACAACCAGAAAAAAGGACCATTTTGAAGACCTTGGCCKGTAGAGCTGAATAAGATATAGGAACTGTATCAGCTGCCCCCAGATTCAAGAAATTACCCATTAAAACTTGGAATCATGTTGGCATTTCCATCTCAAAGATAGCATCACTAGAGTAATAAAGTAGAATTAAGTGATAGTACCTTAAGGTAAATAATTATGCTTCATTTTTTGCTTCATCTTTCATATGCAGTATCAGAAATTATTTGTAATGTAAGAGGCAGGTGGAAAACGGTCATGAAGAAAAAATCTTGAATACCAGCAGAATATACATAAAGCCATATCCACACATCAAGAATATGAAAGGAGAATAAAACCTTGAACATCATTAATTCCAAGCCTGGATTTCCATAAAATGATGACAGATTGCTGTTTAAAGCCACAATGTTCTCCAGCAGTGAAGGTGTCTTGAAGACCTGCTGTTTCTAACATTTTCAGGTTTTTGACAACTGTGTGTAAGAGCGTTTACTAAACTCATTAGTTTTACTAAGTGTTTTTAACAAATCTAATGCCCAACTATTTTTAAAATGTAGCTTCTGGAGTGACCTTTAATCTCCCATGGGAAATTAGAAAATGGAGAAGTTATTGGAGGAGGAGATCCAACAAAATTACAATCACGACAAGCTTGAATTACACCATGTAATTGAATCTATTCAGAAGCCAAAAATCAATGCAGTCAGCCAGAAGTATACCAAATGTGACATTCATTTTTTCTGCTTTATCAAGCTTAATTGATGTCTTAGGAACTAAATAAGAGTAATAGGCAGCCTTATGGTAGAAACCTCCAGAGATATTTCAAGTGACTATTCATAAAGGCTGCAAATAATTCATAGATTTCCCTGTCAGTTGATGGGGTGATAGAATAACTATGTTGCTTTTAAATACCACATGCCCTGGCATTAATTTCACCCCCATCCCTTCAGGCTTCCTATTGAGAGTGGTAACAGGCACAAATCCATCTAGCTGGCATATCCTGAATTAGGGAAGCTCTTGACTCGTCAGTATCGTTTTGGACAAAAAGTTAATATGTCATGGCTAACAAGCTAACACTACTGACAYTTTTTGGCATTTCCAAACACAGTTTTTCATAATGCATACACATATGTAAAATACACAAACATATTACAGAATTCAATAGAAGAGAATATTTAGTAACTTGGAGAATGCTTCAGAATAATGCTTCATGCCCCTGCCTCTCTGACAATATCTAAAATGATGCAACAAGGCCTAAGCTACAGTGATACAAAGAGCACCAAGATGATCACCATATAGTGTTGATGGATTTGAAATTTAACCCCAAAAAAATGTGCAATACAAAATTATGTCCTGAAAAGTGTACTGAAAATTGGCAATCTACTTCTTGATTCTTTAATTATAATTTAGTATCAGTACTGCAGAAAGAAGCTGTGATGAACAAATCTTACTCCAAGAGTATTACTGGTCTACCAAAAGTACTGAGAATTCCAAGAGTATTATAAATATCTCTTGGATATTTGGTCTGAGAGTTTCAAAGGATATATGGAAATGAGATGACTAAATTTCATCTTCTTTCTCTCTCAAAACTTTCTGTCATTTTCTGAAACCAATGTTCTTCTCTTGCATTGAGGGGAGGTGCAAGGTAATGATGCAAAACTTTCAGACGTACTGGAATTTATATTAGAGAGGAAAAAATATTTGTTCTTCTTCACAGGTTTATAAAGCTCCCTGTATATGGCTAAGAAGTCAGACAAGTGTGGTTGTGTTTATGGTGCTTTTTAAAGTAGACTCTAATTTCAGCATATTTTCTATCAGTATCATTTTAATATACAGAAGACTCAAGCTATCTGAAAATGACTCAACTAGCAGTGTATCCAAACTGGTGGGCAACATAAATGTTTATTCTGATCAAGATTTCTTTCCATTTGAGCTGTCTACAAGTCACAGAACCAAGCCTGTCAGAGCTCAAGAAATGTTTGGACAACGCTCTCAGGTACCTAGTGTGATTCTTGGCTTGGTAGTCTACAGAGCCAGGAGCTGGACTTTGATGATCTTTGTGGGTCCCTTCCAACTCAGAATATTCTTTGATTCTACACACACACACACACAYACACACACACGTGTTAGAAGAGACAATCTTATGTCAAAAGAAATGGCAGAAACACCCTGACCTTTCCTTATCTTCCCCTGTTGTTTGGACTAAAGTATATGTAGAACAATTGCTAACACAAACAGTTCAGAGGACTCAGAATTACATTCCTAGAGAAATTTTTAATAACAAAAAATAATTTGTACAGTTCTGTTCCACTGMAAATTGTACTGAAATTATCAAGGATAAGAGACATAGGTAGTCTAAAAGCACTGGACCAGACAGGGCAGGGTCAGTACAATAGGCCAATTCCAAACAGCCTGCGTAGCATGTAATAGAGACATATTTGTTGCTAAGTTGTAGGGTTTTAAAAAAAAAACGTATTTCTGAAATACATGAAAATCCCATAGCTTGTCATACAAATAGATTTCAATCTAGATGTTTTTCATTAATCACAGGTTCACAGGATCACAGAAGGGTTAGGATTGGAAGGGACCACTGGAGGTTATCTTCTTCAACTTCCCTGTTTAAACAGGGTTCCCTAGAGCACATTACTCAGGATTGTGTCCAAATGGCTTTTGAATATCTCCAGGGAATAAGATTCCACCACCTCTCCAAATAACCTATTTCGGTACTCAGTCACACACACCTTAAGGAATTCTTCCTCATGTTCAGGTGGAACTTTCTGTGTTCCAGGTTTTGCCTGTTGCATCTCATCCTATTGCTTGGCACCACTGAGAAGAGCCTGGATCCATCCTCTTGATGCCCTCCCTGCAGATACTTGTACACATTGATAAGGATCCTCTCAGTCTTCTCCAGGCTAAACAGGCCCAGCTCTCAGTCTTTCCTCATAAGAGAGATGCTCCAGTACTCCAGTCATTTTTGTAGCCCTTTGCCGGACCTGCTCCAGAACCTCCATGTTTCTCTTTTACTAGAGAGCCCGGAACTGGACATAGCACTTCAGCTGAGGCTTCACCAAGGAACCAGAGGGGTGGGATCACCTCCTTCAGCTTGCTGGCGATGCTCTTCCTAATGCACCCCACCAGGGCACTTCTGGCTCACGGACATCTTGTTTTTCACCAGGACCCCCATAAGAAGTATTCCCCGCTGTTCACACATATTGGGTCCCTAGAGAGAAATAGCACAGAAAGAAACATTTGTGGATGCTGGAAGTTTAATACTTTAATCAGATTACTTAGTCACCAAACCCAATTTAAAAAAGTAACACCTGCCTATATTTCTGTTACTTTATCAGCTTTGGTAAGAAAATGACTTGTACTTGCATTAATTCATTTAAGCAATTACTTTTATTTGTGAAGAAATTGTTAGCTCAGTCTCTGAGAGCTACACAGGCTTAGATTTAAAATCTAGCAATTGCCAAGACCACCTGTTTATATCTCCTCTCCTGCAGCATAATCTTATCTTCTGTGAAATATGTTACTGCATTTCTCCCTAGGCATGATCTAGGGAGATTTGCCAGCCTTGGAAGAAACCCCACTTTCAAATTCCAGTTTGCCCCAGATATTGCTATTTCTGTCATTTCCACTGCATGACAATCAGCTAAAATATCATCCACCATCTCAATCAACTTTACAGCTTGGCAGATGAATGTTAATTAGTCATTACTCTTGCTGAAAGGAAGAGGGGTTGATGAATCAAACCTCAAGCTATCAACATCTAAACACACAAAATCTCTTAAGTAAGTTAACACTGCAAAATGCTACAAAGAAATAAATTAACAGCAAGGGACAGATACTTCCAAGAAACCTTTAATTTTGTGTCCCATAATTTTTGCTTATACAAAGCAGCATGCAAGTCCTTAATTACACTTTTATTAGTACACCAATATAGTCAGTACAGAGACATTCCCCCATCTACCCCAGCACCCTGATTCAGTGAAGATTTCACTCGTACCAGAATGAAAGCAATCAGTTGCACTGCTCTGTGCTGGGCTAATTAGCCTGTTTGAGAAGTATATCATTCTACCCTGGACTGTATGATCATGCCTCAATCACCTTCAGCATCTGAGCTGAGCTTCCCAGAGTACTCCACAGCTCTGTGAAGGTACCAGCTGCAGCCTGTACAAGCTACACAAGCTTCCTCTATTAGCACTCCACATTATAAGAGAATTTTGGTTGGGATCAAGACCTKGAAGTGCATAATATCTGAGAGATATACTCCCATTCCTGAAACTATCAGTCTGTCTCATAACTGTGACCCTTGGAGATGCCTGAGAACAGTTTGTATAGCTGAGGAAAGAATTTCAAGGGACTTAGTACTAGTTAAAGACTGAAGCCTCACTCAACCTTCTTATGCCTACTCCTTCTGATGTTCCTTAGTCTCCATGATGCCTCACTTTTATGAGCCTGCCAAGGACACAGCATGTATAAAGAGGAATTTTTATGCCAGGGTCCTTGCAAGCAGCAGTCAGGCCTTAGCCAACCTTCTCCACTTTTCCTTTTCAAAAAATATCTGTAATTTGCAACCACTTTGTTGTACATATAATGGCACATTTAAGCTCCTTTACTAGTTTCTAGAGAAGAAGAAAAAGAAAAAGCAACCCACACAAAAGACTCTCATTGCAAATCAGATACAAGTCCAAGCTATTTTAAAATATAAAATTAATTTTCTATTCATTCTCTTTTTTTCCTCCCTCCAATTAGCAGCTAATCTCATCCATATAGCTGCAGGCTCCAAACTGGTAAATGTTGTGATTCACTAAGAAGTAGTTGGGAACTTTTTTTCTTATAATTACAAGATATAATTACTTTGGAGCTTTTTTAGAAACTTCCATGATTAGCAAAGCTTTTGGTAATTGTAGACATAGCATTTATATTTTTAATAAGCAGAAAACTTTTATGTTTAAATAAAAGAATTAAATCCACAAAACCCAAGGAATTTATGGCTTACAAGCCCCTGGAGTACATTTGAGAAATACAAAAGCAGGACTTCGGGACCATCAGCTACTTTACATTGAAAATAGGCAACAATATTTTGGTTATTAGCATCAAACTGCAATACATACATGCAGGAAAGAAAGATATTGCCTGGGAGAAAATAAAATAAAATACATAAAGACTCAAAAGGTTGGTTAAAACTTTATATGATTCCTTGCCTTGAACTCAAAGAAGAGAAAAAGTAAAAAAGTCTCTTTTCTCTGCTAGTGAGGAGCTAAGGAGCAGCAGCAGGYTAAGGGTAAAAGGAGGCCATGCTGGAGTGCAGTCTGTGGCCTAAGGGTGGAAATATACTCGGGAGAGAAAAAAATATTGGACACGGGAACTCAGCTTTCTTCATTAGTAGCTTATTAGAATTGCCACTAGCACACGTTTGGGCAGTGTCAACAACCCACAAGTACAGGTCAGCAGTTAGCACAGGTCAGGACCAGTTCTCGACAGGCATCTTGCCTTCAGCAGCCCTGTTTTGTAAGGCAAGAGCCCTTTCGTACCAATGCAAACAGCTCTGTTGTAGCTGTCCTCAGCGGCAGCCGGTGGTTCCAGGAATACTCCATCTACTACGGCAGAGACAGTCCCAGTGCTGAGCACAGCAGMTGTGCAGGAACAATAACACTGTGCAACACCTACACTGTATTTCAGCATAGTCTGAGGAGATCTCCAAACCAAAGCTGACCTGATCCTAAGAGTCAATGCATTACAACAAAGTAACATGCAGATACAGAAGATGAAAACAGAGTTCCTCCCTAAGCTAGTTAATGATTCCTCTTGGACTTTCACCTCAGCTCAGAAATGCATCGGCGTGGCTGTATTACTTCAGGATTTGAGCTGGCTCAAAGGGAGAGATGGTAAAATGCAGCTCTGCAGAAGATTTGAGCACTGGGAAGTCCAGAGCTAGGTGGTTTAGCTGAATGTATAAAAGCACTACAAAATATCATATGTTGAACTAAAAGACACTGAGTGCCAGTGTACAGGCAGCACTTCTAGGAGCAGCCACTCTGTCTCATCACCTACACAAAAATTATCACGTGGGTTTTCTTTCTTACACTAATGGAAAAATATAGAGTAGAAAACTACCAAAGAAAATAATACCGTTATATGAGATTCTGCTGGCTCATGGGGCAACTTGTCTTGGAAACAAAACCTAGACTTCTAAATCCTGTAGGGTTTGGGATTTTTTTCAGTCTTTTATTTGCTTGGACAAAAGAGGAGGGAGAGGACTGATTCAGTCTGCACCTAGACTTCATAAAATCATTTAGGCTGGAAAACACTTTGGGGATCATTAAGTCCACTCATTAACACAGCCCTGAAAAGCCCAGTGCTAAACCATGTCCCCAAGTGCCCCATCTACACATCTTTTAAAAGCTTCCAGGGATAATGAAACAACTGCTTACCTGGACAGACTGTGCCAATGTTTGACAACTCTTTCCATGAAGAATTCTTTCTTAATATGCAAACTATACTGCCCTCAGCACAATTTGAGGACATTAAATCTTGTGCTGTCACTTCTTGCCTGGGAGAAGAGGCCAACACACCTTGTCATAACCTTCCTACAGGCAGTTGTAGAGAGCAAAAGGTCCCGCCTGAGCTTCCTTTTCTCCAGGCTAAACAACCTCAGCTCCCTCAACTGCTCCTCATGAGACTTGTGCTCCAGACCCTTCACCAGCTCCATTGCCCTTCTTTGGACTGGCTCCAGCCGCTCAATGAGGGGCCCAGAACTGAAGACAGTACTCAAGTTGTGGCCTCATCAGCCGCCGAGTACTTGGAGACAAGCCCTGCCCTGGTCCTGATGGCCACATTGTTGCTGATACAGGCCAGGATGCCACTGGCCTTTTTGGTGACCTGGGCACACTCTCAGCTCACATTCTGCCATCTATCAACCAGCGTTCTCAGGCGTTTTTCCACCTGGTAACTTTCAAGCCATCCCCAAATATGTAGGATTGTGGGGACTGTGTCACCAGTTGAAGCATACTACAAGASGATCTGACAATGGGCCAAGAGCTGGCTTTTCATTTAATTGGCAACCTGAATACATCTTGATAACATGGATCTCATTTCAGTGCAGGCAAATGACAGTTTTATTATTGAATTATATGAAATGTGGGTTCCTCAATATAATCAGACAGTATCAAACTAATGTGTGATTGCCTTTGCAAGAGTATGTTTGTCCACTGTTATCTATCTTCTCTGTAAAACTAGGTGACATCCCAGAACTGAGAAAAATGGTAAACTTTAACTTCGGTGTGATTTGCATAATCCAGAAAACAAAATTATAGACTCTGAAAGGAATGAAAACAACAACAAAAAAACCCTAAAAAGGCATTTTTGCAGTTAATTTCTCAGAAAAATGACATGGAAAGATAAGGAGAAAACACCCGGATATATGAGCTTGCCTGTCTAGAAATAGCATGTTGATGGTCTACATTTACATCAGATATTTGCAGAGAAATAAACGTAGATGAATAAAACAGGAATTTATTACCGTGGGTTTTTTTCTATTTTCCATCTTGACACAACAGGGAACTGAAATGTTATAAAATGCTTTACCTTCTTTCTGTCTATCTTTTTGGATAACTGTTCTTGGCAAAAGTTTCTGTGAGTTTTATGCATGATAGAGGCTGAGTGTGTCTGAAATTGATAAGGGTTCTACAGTAATGTGTACTTGCAAGACAGGTTGTCTGTGAATATATTTTAAAGCAAATCTTATCAACAAAATGTCAGTGGTGTCCTGGTGTTATTCTGTACAGTCACAGCACATTCACTGCAGCGCCAGAAAGCTACTCGCCAGGGATTCAAACTTTAAGCAGAGACAGGGAAAAGAAATATGAACACTCTACAGATTCAGATAAATAAAGTTACTTCCCTGAACATTGTAGATTTAAGTAAAATTTGGAACTGAAGTTTTCATTTAGATACTTTCAGGCAAAGAGCAAATAAATAAATAAAATTCAAAAATAATATTTTAAAAATCTTCAGCATGCTGCTGTGTACATAAGTTGCAAATTGCATAGGTTTTCTTACAAAATAAATGCAATACATTCTTGTTTCTGCCTTATTTCAGATGCATTCTTTTTTTCTTCCAAAAAATTGTCTGTASAACAGAAATATGGATTTCAGCGGTTCGGGGAAAGTTGACATTCTGCTACTAATAAGAACAGAATAGAAGCCTGTTACCTGATTTTTAAATCATTCTGGAGTATTTCTGTGAGGGGCGGCTACATTGTAATGCAGCTAAGATTAACAACTATGCTGTAGAAGGAAAAATATGAGTACCGTCATTATTTTTAGCTAATATATAACAATTCAATCAATCACTGGTCTGTTGCTGGGGGTGATATTATCTCTAGACTTGTCACTTATCCACTGGGGTTTATTTTAACGTTGTTTTAAGTCTAAGAGAAGGAATTATTAAGAAATGAATGTATTCTGCATCTTCTACTATGACTCCCTGAATGCTCTAAGCAAGTAGAGGACTCCTGTTGACATTTTTTCTTGGGGAACTTTTAGAGCATGACTTAATACGGCAAAGCAATAGAAAGCCTTTTATCTCAAGATCACCTGTTTAAGTGCAGTACATTTGAAGTTACCTGAAATAAACCCCAGCAGTCCTTTTTGAGAAAAAATATTTACATTTTTACACATGTCTGCATCAATGGCAAATGACATTACAAGTCCATTTTCTGGTTAACTGGAGGGTCTGGACTTACTATGAGTCTCAGTCAAGCAAGAGGAGATGCTGAAGTTCAGAGAACAGATGGGGGTAGAAATAAAAAAAGAGACATTGGAATGAAATAAAATGAACATCCACAGATGTCTGAGACACGCTGGTGTTTTGAACAGTAACTTCTTAAAATGTCTAAACAAGGACTATATTGTGCCTGAGCTGTGTATCAGTATTCTCAAGACGTCCTCTTCCAATGTCCATAAAAGTGGCATTCCTCCACCAATCTCTATTGAAAATATCTACTGAACCTGTTCTCTCAGGGTTCACAGAACACAAAAAGTTTACTTACTTGCCATAGCTTGTGTCTTAAAACATCTTCTCCAGGAGATCCCTTTTGAGAACACCCCAACAAAGAACGAAGAAGGTTAGGGTTGGAGCTGGTCCTTCACAACAGAATGTGCTAATCACAAAGCGATGGGAGGTAACTGCATTTTATTATTTTTGTGGGTAACTGTGGCACTGTTAGCAAGAACTACAAAAGCCACACAGGCCAAAGGAGAGCGGATATTAGCAGTTTGGCTTCTCCAAAGGGAAAGATGCTGTCTTGAGTGGCTGCCCTCAGAATTATTCCTGGTTTGGTTTTGTTCCTTCATCCAACAAGCAGCAAATAAAAACTCCATCAGCATCCCAGGAAGCAAAACACCACTTACTGGGCAAGTGTCTCTATCAGGCAAATGTGCAAAAACCAGAACTCTGGCTTCCAGCTTTGGGGAGTGCTGTCCCCGCAGGAGGCAGCACTTCAGAAATGCTCTGCTCTTCCGCATTTCCTGTTGATTGGTTTGGGCAACCCAGCACTTAATGTACTGGCAGCTGTCAATCTCACCTTGCTCCAAACTGAAATTAGCTTTGCAAATTCTGTATTTGGAGACAGGCTCTGAGGTTGGGGCTTTTGTACGCCACGTCACAACACTCATGTCCCTTCATTTGAACAAGATGTAAATTGTACTCTTGTTATTCCACAATTTTTTTGGTCAAACTCGCATACACAACTTAAAGAGATTGGCAGAAAAACTCATTTTACAGTCTATTTTTAAAGGAGTTTTTTCATCATTTAAGGTCCTGTCCTAGAGAAACTGCAATTCAGTTAAAAATATACAGCTATAGACACGTATTCAGAAAGTCCCCATCTTGACTGAGTTGTTTAAAATATTAATACAATAAACACAGAACATTAAAAATGAAGCCAGCATCATTTGGGGCTATCTTTGCATATTTTATAGCTAGATACATACTTCTCTCAGGCAAGACTGTCTAAAATTCGTTAAAATACTCATTTACTCACAGGAATGGTTTCACTCTTTGGACATCATATAAACAAAGAAAAACACCCACACCAGATTATTTAACACACCATAGAAGAGGAATGTCTCCCAGCATGAAATGTTTCTCATCTGAGTTACCATATGCCTCCTACTCCTTATTCCATTTTTCCATCTCCTCTAGCATAAACATTTCCATCCATTAACAACCTTTCAAATTCTTTACACTTTAAATATTGCATAGCAACACATGTAAACAGAAATCTATGTTACTTTTATTGCACTCTTGGTACAAATTCACAGCACCTGACAGCAAAATCTCAGTTCAGTCAAGAAAATACATACCTGTTCAGCTGCAAAATTTTATACACAGTAAATCCTGTCAAATGCTATATAAACCTCTATATTAAGGTAGCAGTATTATGCTAGAGCATTTCATCTGATTTCTCTTCCTAATTTCCTACAAAGCTTCTCTGGTATTGAAAGAAAAAAAAAAAAGTCAGGTGTAGGAAGAAAATGTATTAAGCTGTATTAACTACCTGCTGTCTTTAATGCAAAATAGGGCAACTACAGAACATTCCTGGGCTTGATGGGCTCGACAGGCTTGAGCATAGCCAATAAAATGAATGAAGTCCCATTAAAGTCAATGTGCCCGATTTCTTCCCAGTACCTAAGCAATGGACAGAAAATAGGCAAACTGCTGTTTCAGAAGCCTGTTAAGGAGGCACTAAAAGCCTGAATCTGTGTCAAGAGTACAGAATGTATGGTCTAAGTGGGTTTTTTGAAAGGACAGTTAGTTTTCACAAGAAGATTTATTTTGCTAATAAGTATTTTTGTATTCCTTTGCTCAAGATTTAAAACTAATCCGCCACAAGCCCTAAACTTTTACATCTGATTTGTTAAAGTCCAATCACAGTGCAACTGATCCAGAAATTGTCTTTTGTGACAGTTCAACATTAAGCAGCATTTCCTCTGCCACTGACAATGGAGTCAGTGCAAGGCATAGGGTCGACCCTAGAGAGTAAACTCTCCATCACTAATTTCTGAAGATGATGCTATCTGGTTCATGTCAAATGAGCCGTCATGCAGAAGTCTGTCTACACAGAGATAAGGAGCCTTAAAGTTAGCACCTCTCATCAGAAAGTGAAGCTTAATATTGTGACAATCAGTTTAACAAGAAAGTAAAATTCAGTGTGTTTTGAGAATGCAAAATATTTTAACTTTTTCACGTGAATGACTGTCTGACATTTTTGTGTCAGTGCTTTTGTGTGAACTCTTTCATTGTGTTTATTTAATCACAATAACTTTACATGTAAAAATAGAATGAAAAAAATTACCTTTCTTTTTAATTCAAATTTACTTCAGGTTGGTACCTCCAGATCATGCTCAGATTTGATCCTAAGATATTTAGAAATCTGTCATATCACAGGCCTAGCGTTATGAAAGTGCAAAGGTTATGATTTTTTTTTTTGTAATGTTAAAAATAAATTTTGGATTGCATCTCTGCATTAGTCACTGAAAGCTGTGCATAAGGCTTGGCATTCGTATTGAAATGTGCTATGTAAAACTCTGCATGTTTCTACTGACCTTGTCAATAATACCGATGAATAACTGAAAAAAAACCAACCAACCAAACAAACAAACAAAAAAAACAGGGAAAAAACCTGCAAAGTTATTCTTCCAGAAAAAAAGAAATTTAATGTTTCTACTAAATTGGTAATTCATAGACGATGAATATTTTTTATCAAACTTTTGGTTTGCTGGTTTATAAATGGGTATAATTAAATTTAAAGTCCAGACTATAAACAATAATTGGGTCTGTAAAGCTGTAATTACCATTAAATTATGATTCACATTTCTTTAGAACACTTTCACCATGATTTAAAGACTCATTTCATTTTCAGTTTCCACAAGTCCCCACTGAATTTCTATCAACTAGTACAACAAAGAGCTAACAAAAATACAAATTAAAAATATCTTAAGAGGAAAGTCTCACTTTCTCAAAGGTCAAAAAGTAAGCATCAGACAATTTTCACTGTCTAAAATAAAATACTGAGATCCTGAATATTTCACTTGCTGTTTTCAGTAGGATTTCTCAGTTTTGAAAAGGTTTTATACTGAAGTAGTGGTAGTCCTATCCTGTGTTAAACACAGTAGCAAAAAACAGTGGTTCATTTTCTCTTGTGCCTCCCGTATAAGCAGAAACACTAAAATGAAGCTCAAAACCAATCACTAAAAAGTGTCAAAATAGTTTATTGAAAATTAGGGGCAAGAAAAAGAAGTGGCAAAGTCAGAAAAAGTGACATATAGGGAAAGATGTGTCATTGCAAATGGCAGCGAAGACCCACACCCTGGTATCACCTCCATCACGGTGGCCGAACCATTTGGCCAGCACAGGCAGCAAGGAAAAAGCTGGACGAGAAGAATCCCTGGATAAATCAAGGTGATTTGGGCCTGCTTGACAACATCTGAGTTAAGGTGAGTCAACTTTATTGCGACTTTAATTAATAAAAAGTGAGTAGTTGCTGAGTTCTAACATTCTCTAAATCATACTGGAGCAGCCCAGCATAGCTTTTCACAGGATTTCCCGCTGTGAATTATGTATGCAAATGGTGTACATGTATCACACTTACAGGACATATGCTGCAGAGAATCTGCACCTGCACAGTGCACTTTGCCTATCCCAGATGCAATGCCTCAGTGGATATCTGGTGTATAATTGATTGGCCTGGATCATACTTTGTCTGCAATTTTCAGAACGTGTGGAAGATATCAGATTTCGGTAGTCTTTTTACTGTTCAGGCAAACATTTTTTCACCTTTTTTTTTAATATGCTCTGAATATGGTTCTATATACAGCAGTKCAATCCTAGGCATAAAGATTCCCATTATCATCCTCTAAGATGTAGAATAACAGAAAGGAAGCCATAACTGACAATTTGTGTCTTATGCTGTTTGAAATATTATATATAATATATTTATATTACTAGATATATAAATATGTATAATAATTTATGTATTTTGTTGCTTAATAGGCTATTCATATTTATTTGTCTATTTATTTACTGTCTACTTGGTGTGCTTAAAACTGCTATTTTATTTACATTTATTTACTATTTATTTGCTATTTAATTACATTTATCCCTTTTAAATTTTGAAAACTAATGGAATTAAATATGCCCCACTCTGATTTAAACAAATGCCATATTTCTGCTCCTGTTTTGCTCTCATTCACTCGGGTGTAACTGAAGGTTAAGAATTAATGAAATCACCCTTAATGGAAATCCAGTATGAAATCAGAATAAATATCCTGTTTATAAACATAAAAATAAAGAGTACTCTTAATTCACTGTCACAACTTTTCTCCCATGGTAAAGGAAGAATAATCTTGTTTTTCAATATGATTTTAAGCAAAATTAAAAACAACGATGATTAAATAAGTCTTCTGAATTGGATGTAATCTGTTATTTAAGTTAAAATCCCAAGTTTAAATTATCTTTTTCAAGTTAGTGTTATATTATAGAACTTAGCATCTTATTAAAGAGAAACCTTCTCMTTAGAATAGCATGGCTTGCCAAACTTATCTTAAACCATAAATTAATATAGTACTTTAAGTTACCAAAAATGTTAGCCATTCTTTACATCTTAACATGTCATTCAATTACTTATTAATGAACACCCTGTAGAATTATCGTTTGTCATTTAATGTTTACAATTTATTTTCTTGCAATTTTAAAGATCGTATGTTATTGAAATTACTGTTACAAAAGTAGCAAGGGAACATTAGTGGTAATGCATGGCCGTCTTGCTGTAAAACATTATGTAAATATGTACATCCCTTTCTTAAATTTTAAAATCAAGCAGTATTTCAGCTGAGTTTTAATCATGCAGTTCAGTTAATTATGTCCTTTATAACTAACATTAGTCTATACAATTTCACCCCAGTTATACCAGCTCCAATTTTACTCTGTAGTTCAACTAAGTTTTTTTAATTCTTCCATGTATGAAATAACTACCATTTGCAGGAATTAAATAAAAGGGTTTGCAGTAGCTGCAAAGAACGTGCGCTGTAGTTCTCTGTCACTGGGCAAAATCCAGAATATTTAGTAATTTAAACAAGTCCATCCTAAACCTGCCTATCTAAATTCATGATCAAAGTTAACTACATTCTTGCAGGTTACACCTGGTCTCCTCTTTTCAACAGAAAACCACAAAAGGGGTAGTCCCATAGTCAGGCATTTGCTTCAATGAGCGCAAATTTCTGCTAAAGACTCTGATTAAGCTAGACTAGCAGTATTATATACAATTATTCTGATTCCCTGGTTTAATTCCAGGTCCAGCTCAAGATTCCCTATACTTAGGGATAAAATTATACTTGAATATTCTGAAATACTGGTCTAGTAATATCTATGAGATTAAGGAACAAGTCTGTGCAATGGCATGAAAGTCTTAATTTTCTTTCTCCTAAAATTTTATGCAAAATTTCAGACTTACTCTTCTTCCTGTATATACCAATTTGGTGCATTCTGTTTTATTTAGTAAGTGGATAATTCCAAACAGAGCCATTCAGTACAGTGTATGATATATACTTATACAAAGCTCTAAACTATTATTTAGCCTGCAAACCTTTAAGCACTTATATCAGCAAATATGTTGATTTTTCAAGCACCATTATAGGTGTACTTTGGCATTGTAAATGCCACAATAGATTATTTTACCAGTCCATTATTTTCCAGTTTCAATGGAAACAATCTGGAGAATTGAGAGCACCTGACAAATTTATCAGATTATATACAATTTCTTGGTTTGATTATTTTTACAAACAATAGAAGATAAGACTGAAGCTCTGAGTAAAAATATTCTTAGTACTGAAACTGCTGTAAGCAGGTGTTCCATTAGAACAGTAGAGAATCACTATGCTTTCCTGGTTAGCGTTATGCATGATGAAATCTCATGCTCTTTGCCACTGCAGCTTGCAGTATTCAAAATCAATGTTTCTTTTCCAGATAGTAAAGTTGAATCTAAAAGTCAAGATACAGTTAAAGTTCAAGACATGGAAGTATGTGTATATATAAGGGTGCTATTTTGCTGTTCTTAGGTTACAGTCTATTGCCTCTGCAATAAAAAGCTAGTGGACAGCCAGTGGAGTTTTCTTTTGAGTGTTATGGATTGTACGAACTATTCAGCACCTAGTTTAAACACCTGAGAACTAGAATATTAGTCTTAAATTATGAATATGCCTAAAAGTACATATCCGATGCCATCTGAGATACCCTTGGATATGCAACATCATCACAGACCTGGCAGATATGGCACAGCGATCCATATCCTGAAAAAGACCTCTCTACTCATCAAGAAATCAAGGTGCCGGCTCGGGACCCTGATCTTGTAAGAATGCTTTCATTATTTGTAGATGAGGACATAGAAATAAAAGCATACACTTGAATGTAATTAACCATCTAAAACAGGGCTGGTGAACATAGAGAACACCTCTGGAGACTACCCCTTCGAAAAGATTCTGGTTCAAAGCAGTATTACATTCAATGTTTCTTGTATTGTCCTTTAGGAATAAATGAAGTTAATGGCTTTTTTTTTCCTAGACACAAGTTTCTCCCAGGACTTGACAGGATTGACGAAATACTGTATTTTGAGCAAGCTTACTTCAGAAATGACTGTTCAGTGACATTTCTATTTTGACTAAAAATATTCCAAATCTCAGTGAAGCAAACAGAAAAATTAATGGCTGTTCCATTCCAAAACTTCTCTCTTTGAAGTTGAAGAAATTATTGATAACGTTCCACATACTAATAAACCATTTTTTTGTTGCCCATTCTATCACAACTATGCCCTGCTCAGTGGATAATGGGGTCCATTTCAGGCAATGGATAGTTACTTAGAAGTGAGCTGAAAGTCCAGCAGTCCAGCACAGGCAGGATGAATCACCTTCTGGAGGGGTACCTCTGTCTTCATATCAGTAACAACTGGGTTAGATTTTTCATCATTAGCCGGCTGAAATACAGATTCAACTCTTACTATTCATCCAGCTCAAACTAGGGTGAGATTGAGCTTTTTGTAGTAGTAATATCTAGTATCTGTACCATACAAATATGAGTCTTCTCATCCTAGAATTTCTCAGATTTGAAAATTGTGTTAAATATTAAAAGGGGAATGGCTCTCAGAATCACAGAATGCTTTGGATTGAAAGGGAATTTTAAAGAACATCTAGTCCAAAATCCCTAAAGTGAGCACATCTTTAACTAGACCAGGTTGAACAGAGCCCCATCCAACCTGATCTTGACTGTTATCAGGAATAGGACATCTACCAACTCTTTGGGCAGCCTGTTTCAATGTCTCACCACCTTCATGATAAAAAAAAATTATTCTTTATATCTAGTCTGAATCTACCCTCTTTTAGTTTAAAGCCATTATCCTTTGTCCTAGCACTACTGGCCCTATGAAAAATTCAGTGCCAACCTTTCTTATAAACCCCCTCTAAGTATTAAAAGGCTGCAATAAGTTGTCCCTGTAGCATTCTCTTCTACAATGTCATATTGAGCATGAGAAGAATAAATATCAATCCTTTTAATTTCAGTAGTCCAGCCTGCTGCCTCATACAGGACATTTACTATAACTTTTCCTGTAGAAAGAGTCAAAATCTGTTAAATGTCTGACAACGTCCTATTTTCTGTCTGAGTAATATTTTGAACCAAGAGTAACAATTGTCACCGAAAAGATCTCTCTGCATTTTGAGAAAGTCTTTCAGAGATTAATAGCTTGTCACAAACAGCTTGCTCTGGTAACACTGATCTGTAAAATCAGATGTTCCAACCTATAAGCACATTTCACACTCAAAATGAAATGTATATGTGCACCTGACAGGCCCATGTAACAGTATGGAAAATATCTATTTTTTAAAGACTCTGTGAAGGGTGAGAAGTTAGTTATTGTAGTGGATTGACCTTGGCTGGACATCAGGTGCCCTCCCAAGCTGTTCCATCACTCCTGTCCTCAGCCAGACATGGGAGAGAAGATATAACAAAAAGCTCATGGGTCAAGATAAGGGAAGGGAAAGATCATTCATCAGTTACCATCTTGGGCAAAACAGTTTCAACTTGGGGAAAAATAGCTTAATTTATAGCCAGTCAAATTAGATTTAAATAATGATAAATAAAACCAAATCTTAGACACCTTCCCCTCACCTCTGTCTTCTCTCTGGGCTTAACTTCACTCCCAAATTCTTTCCCTCTTCCCCACCAGCAATGCAGGGGGATGGGGAATGGGGATTGTGGTCAGTTCACCACACATTGCCTCTGCCATTCCTTCCTCCTCAGGGGGAGGACTCCTCACACTCTTGTCCTGCTCTGGTGTGGGGTCCCTCGCACAGACGACAGCCCTTTATGAACTTCTCCAATGTGAGCCATTGCCACGGGCTGCAGCTCTTCACTAATTACTCCAGCATGGGCCACTTCCACAGGGTGCAGTCCTTCAGGGACAGGCTGCTCCTGTGTGAGTTCCCTGCTGAGACACAAGTCCTTTCAGCAAATCTGCTCCAGCATGGGTTCCTCTTTCCACTGGTCCACAGGTCCTGCCAGCAGCCTGCTCCAGCAGAGGCTTCCCACCAGATCACAGCCTCCTTCAAGCACCCACCTGCTTTTGCATGGGGTCCTCCATGGGCTGTAAGGGGACATTCCACCTCAACATGGGCTGCAGGGGAATCTCTGCTCCAGCACCTGAAGCACCTCCTCTCCCTCCTGCTTCACTGACCTTGGTGTCTACGGAGCTCCTTCTCTCACATATTCTCATCCTTCTCTTCTCTGGGTGCAATTGCTGTTGCACAGCTTTTTCCCTCCTTCTTAAATCTGGGGCCCAACCTTGGCTAGCAGCGGATCAGTCTTGGAACTGGCTGGCATTGGCTCTGTTGGACACAGCGTAAATTTTTTGCAGCTTCTTAAAGAAGCTACCCCTATAGTCCCCCTGCTACCAAAACCTTGCCACACAAACTCATTACAGTTTTAGGTGAATTTAATGAAATTGTGATAACTGTAGTCAGTTTGTCTTTAGAAGTTTGGTCTAACTTAGATGGACAGACTGCTCCAGAGAATATTACCTATCTTTCTTTTAAATATTTATCATAGGATGAGGTGAATTGTCTCCTAAAATCTTTCTGCTTTTATTTCAGAGATAGCCTAAACAACTAATTTAGGTTAAGAGATTTACATTCTGGAAGCCTAAAGTAATACTGGATTAATCTCAGTCTATTTGACAGGCTTGGGATGAAAATCAACATATTCATCAAGTACTGTTACAAATTAAATTTTTATCTAACAATATCATTAACCTTAGTGTTATTGGTTTTTTTCTTCTGAAGAAAATACCATTGGCAAGTTTTAGAATATGATACCAATATTTATACCACAATTAACTCCTCCCATTCCAAGTAATATCAGTATACATTTTTACATAATGACTGACCTGATTTGAATTTTTTCATAATGCATAACCTGTATTATCCAAATGCTGATTGTGATATAGCTACACAAAGGTAAGCACAAGCAAATTTTTAAAGTTCTTAATTCAAAAAGAAGGGTTTTGTATTCACAGCAAGAACAAACTACCTAATGAACTAAGAATTAAAAGGCTGGAGTTGAACCACTGATATCAACAGGGCCAGCATGTTTAACCAAGATGCTGTCAGAGACCAGAAAAGGCGTTTTGAGACATCTTGAGGAGCCTGGAATTGTGGAGAAGGGGGCGAATCAGGATCCACTCTGGTAGGGCAGCGCCCTGCCCCCATACCCCCCGCCCCCCAGTCCTTCAGTGCCTGTCCATCAAGAGACACTGGAGGCAGATCCTTGGTGTCACTCACTCCTGAGCGGCCGAGACACTGGAGACAGACCCTCGGTGTCACCTCATCCACCCCTGAGTGGCCGAGACGCGAGAGGTCCCACATAGAGGGGCAGGCCTGGGGCGGGGCCAAGGGTTTAAGAAGCCCTCACCAGGTGGCTATCTCTCCTCTTTCACCATGCCATCACCTCGGAGCTTCACTCCGATGGAACTGTAGGAGTTGGTAGCTATGTCTGTTTTTCTACATCTGTCCTATCTTCTTGTTTTCCCCACTTTCTTCTTTTTCTAGCTTTCCTCTCACCGAACATAACATCCGATGTGCTGTAAGGTTTTTCTATGTTTAATGAACCAAGTTTGTGCCGGGAAAATTAATGTTGTGTACCATTTATTCTTTTGCCAATGTCCCCTAATTTTATATAGTTCTGCCAGTAAACTTTTGTGTGTTATTTTTACCTCTTGGGAAAATTTTGGTTGAATTTTCTCTTTGCATCTACCCATAGAAAAAGAATCTTGGTTCAGTACCAGGTTTTTGGATCACCGAGACACAACAGATGCCTTTAACAATTAAATCTAATGAATGGGAACAGATTGTACTTCTATAACTTTGGATTCTTGTAATTCTGACATAATGCTGTATTATCTGAAAGGACCAAAACTACTGCCCTGTAACATGCTTTTGACATTTACATGCGGACAAGATCCTCTGTGGTGTGAATACTTGTTGCTTTACCATCAGCCTTCAGTCCTGTCCCTTGACTGGAGCTGTGACTTAATCATTATCTTCTACAGAATACTTCTTAATGAAAAAAGTCAAAGAGTTTTCTGAAAACTTTTAATAGCCTGCATTGTACAGATAACTGCTAGGAAGTGTTGTCACCTACTTTCCATCTACTCTTAAAACACTGGATTTCTAAATTACTTTTATTATTTGAGTGACTGCAGATGCTTTCTCCCAGGCCCATGTCATATCACATGTCATTGAACTTGGTTTATTATATAAATAAGGCATACAGCCTACTGGAGACTACATCTTATGCTTTTTCACTTTTCTATACACAGTATACAGTATTTTTAATGATATCCTTAGAGAGCTAGTCAAAGGGATTGGGGGTGGAAATATGCTAGTGACTGTAGGTTCAGCTGTAGCTCAGAAAGCTTACAGGGTAGGATTTGTGGTATTTTGTTTGCTGGTTCTCCCTTAAAAACTCTTTCTTCAGAGTAATGAGGTGAACATCAAATTCTGCCTCATGTTTGACAGACATGTAAAAAGTCTCCCTTGGGCTGGAAAATAGAATCGAAAAGAGCCAAAAGAAATGGTAATACAGCAAATGTCATTGTAATCACTGAGTCTTCCTGATCATATCTGTAAGGCAGAATGACAATAGAATAAACCATTATAAAAAATAATTTATATTTCACACTTTATTCAATTTGATGAAGCTTGTTAGTTCCATGTAGGTAGTGTTACTGAGGTTCCACAGAGTTCCAAAGCTTTTGTGTGCATATATTTTTTCTTTCTCCTCTACCGTATTATGGCCACAGAGAAGGAATTAAAAACCAAATACAAAATAGTTGTATGTCTGCAGTGTGTATATACAGGGGAATCTAATAAATTATGAACATAGCACTGTCTCAGAACATTTGATTACCCTATAAAATACCTAATGGGATCTATGGCAACAATTTGTATGGTTTGACAACAGTCATTATTTATGACTCTGGAGAAGAAGCAATATATCTGAAGCTAAACACAAATACAAACTTAAAAGCCTGCTTTTGAAGAATTTGAGAGAACACCTGTGCCTTAATACTGAGTTGAATATCCTGGCTCGGTATTGAAAAATGTGAATGTAGCACATTATGGACATTAGCTTATCAAAAATCATAATCAAGTATCAACTTATTTATATATGTTCAAATATTTGATTAGATCAGATACGCAATGGATTTGATGTACAAACCACTCTGAGTACACTCAGTCAATAGTGGTAGAATAAGTAACCATGACCAACATCCCTCAACAAGTTGATTATATCTACCAAAGTGATTTTACAAAGGAGAAATAAAGACATTTTAAAAGGATTCTTCCTCAGTCTGATTGTCTTCTTTGAAAGTAAACACATTATGATTGTGTAGCACCTGGAGTCTATGTGTTTTATACAAGTTTATATGTTTTATACAAGTGATGCTTCCCCTTAAAAATGTGCCTGATACATCACTATCACTTATTTACTCTGCATTGATCATTGTACGCTTTGCTTTTTACATTTCCATATCCAACTAAATAATGCCAGTAGAGAAACATGATAAAAGCGGTGATGAGAAGTCTCAGAGGCGCAATTTAACATTGTGATTACATTATGTAATATTTACTGAAAGAAAATCTGCAGAAACATACTAAACAGCAAAGTCATTTGGAAACTGCTAGAAAGAAGGCTCAAAAGGCTCTGGGCAAACATTCAGCCATGGTGAAGACAGAAAGTATGATATAGAATTTCCTGTTAGCCATTGCAAAAGTCTGCCAAAGGAAGTGGGCAGCTGATATTTCTCCAAGTTTTCACATGCTTCCTGGATGTCTTATAATAAAAATATCACTCAGTCTGAGCCCTTGAATGGCCTCCATTGGCCCTGTATTTATAAAATTACAATTGCGTAATCATTTAAAATAACCATAAAGAGAAACAACTTGGTTTATTCTCACTATGGAATAAAAGCATAAAGATAGGAAAAGAAAAGATCATTATAAAACAAATACTCCTGAACGGACCAACATTTACTAATGTGGGTTGAATATCACCACTAGCTACAGCAAAAGGGATAGTCATCAGTTCAATAAAACCTAGGTCAACAAACAACCTCCTGTAATCTTTAATGGTAGCATAGCTGGGTTTCCTGTTCTCCTGTGATCTACTTTTTGTTTTAACAGCAGGAGGCTTCAAAAATCTCCTTGAACCCAGTACTGATATTTAGATATTTCCAGCGACAATGTAATCTGAAAGAGCTACAGTTTTGTCTGGCTTTGGTGGAACTTGATGAGTTTTTTCTGGTCTGAATGGAAGTCTCCTGGATGCACACTGGTCTAGAAGGAGAACATCCTCTATGTGGTCTAAAACTCCATTGCAATTTGGGTGCTTTTCCGTCATATGCCTCCAGCTATGTGATGCACAACTTCTAAAATTAATGAACAGAACATGCCTTGCCTAGTATCTGTTGCAGTGCTGAGAGAATCCATTTCCTCCTCCTTGCAGTATGTTGAGATAGAAAACTGAAAAAAAAAAAATAAACCTAACAAAGTGAAGTGAAGTGAACAAGAGGGTTTCTGCCCCTTACCAGTCATATTGTCAGACACCCTTTCTATTGCTATATTCTCCGAGAACGATGTTCCATATCCAGGTGGGAAATGGTAATTGTGTTTTCAAACCTGCATCCCAAGTGCACAAATGAACAATGGTTCACACTTTTTGGTAGTGAGTTCAACCTGTAACTGACCTGGCAGCAAAATAACACTGTCTGCCTTAAAAATAAACATACCCCACAAGGAGAAAGTTCTAGCCTTTCCCTGATGCTTTTATTCCCTTATACACAGATCAAAACAGCATCTCCTCTGATCTGACCCTTCTGTAGCATTGATCCCATAGTCAGAAAGACCATAGAGAGAGGAAATGGTTTAGTATATTTGGTCTTAAATGTTTAGGATGTTCCCCGTATCACTACAGCTCCATAAAAAGAGTCATAATACATGGGAAAAGTGGAATAATGGGACACAAAGGTAATTTTTATGACACTTGGAGAATATTTTCATTTTTTTTTGTATACTTATCTATCTACTCAAGCGTCACCAAAAAGATTAGCTGCTCTTAAATTTGAAGAGGAGACATGCGTGTGACTCTCTGCTGAAAGGGACAGAGAGGCACCCATTTGTCAACCCAATCCAATAACTGATGGTTTGTCTCCTGCCTGGGTCCATTCCTTTGACTATTATACCCTGCTCTTATTCCACGTGGGCACAAATTATGGTGACAAAGAAAAATCGGACAGTATCAAAAGTGGCTACAGAGCTCTGGGACTAGTACTCAAGGACTTGAGAGCTCAGGTGGTGTTTTCCTCACTCCTGACACTGACAATAAAGGGTGTGAGAAGACCATTAATAGGACAAGTCTGTCCATTAGATTTTGAGTTCTTTGACTATTGGCTCCTGTTTACAGATCAGTGTCTGTTTGGGAGAGAAGGGATCCTCTATACAAAGAAGGGAAAAGCTGTTTTCCCCAACAGGTTGGCTGACATCAGAGATTTAAACTAAGAATGATGGAGAAGTGACAGAGTAACCACCAGTCCTGTGACGGCGTGACAGACAGGGTCGCTGAGAAAAGGGCATGGGTGCTGTAACCAAGATGGATTACAAAATCGACAAAATTGGTGGTGATCAGTAGCACTAAGTCTAGTTGGAAGCCAGTGACTAATGGTGTACCCAGAGATCAATAGTGGGTGACATTCTGTTTAACATCTTCATTAAGGGTGGGGATTGGAGGGCAGAGGGTACTCTCGAGCGAGTTTGCTAATGACCCAAAGTTGGGAGGAGTTGCTAATTTGCCAGAGGGTTGTGCTGCAGTACAGAGGGTCCTCAAAAGGTTGGAGAAATCAGCAGACAGGAAGGAAGCTCACAAAGTCACAAACAGTCCTTTACCTGGGAGAAAAAACACCATGAACCAATACATGTTTGGGGCCACCCATCTTGAAAGCAGCTTGGCAAAAAGGGACCCTGGGGGGGTCCTGGCAGGTACCAAGAGGAACATGAGCTACCAATGTGTCCTTGCAGCAAAGAAGCCTAATGGTGTCCTGGGCTGCATTAGAAATGTTGCCAGCAGGTCAAGGGGGTTGATCTTCCCCCTCCATTCACACTGCTGAGGCCACACTTGGGTCAACGCATCTGGTTCAGGGCTCCCCAGTACAAAAGAGACATGGACACACTAGAGAGAATTCAGTGAAGGAGCACAAAGATGATTAAGGGACTGGAGCATCTCTCCTATGAGGAAAGGCTGGGATTATTGGAACTGCTCAGCTTGGAGAAGAGAAAGTCCATTGGGGATAGCATCGATGTATATAAACATCTGAAGGGAGTGTGCAAAGAGGAGACAGCCAGGATCTTTTCAGTGGTACCCAGTGACAGGCAAGAGGCAAAGGGCACAAATTGAATACTGCAGGTTCTCTCTGAACATCACAAAACACTTTGTTTTTACTGTGAAGGGGAATGAACACTAGAATAGGTTGCTCAGAGGGGTTATGGAATCTCCCTCCTTGGAGTTACTCAAAAGCCACTAGGACAAGATCTTGGGAAGCTGACTCCAGGTGACTCTTCTTGAGAAAGGGTTTGGTCCAGATGGCCTCTAGAGGTCCATTCCAACCTCAGCCATTCTGTGATTATGTGATTCTATGATGCATGGATTAGCTTTCTCTCTGAATTTAGACAGAGAAACAAAACATATCTATCCCTACACCCATGAACCCTACCTTCATTTTTATGTTGTTGTCCTAAAGATTTTTCACTAGTTCTTTCTTCAACAAAAGGAATGAACACATAGAGCAAAGAAAGAAATCCTCTCCTCTCTCCCTCTTTCCCATTCTTTTATGCATGAATAGCTTACATAGGAAGAAACACTTTAATTTTAATTTTAGATAAGAAAAATCTGAATTTGAACTGTGATGTAAAATCAATAAGGTACTATATATTTGTATTTCAGTGAAAAAAAATATAAAGCCTAGATATATAGACTACAGTTAAAGGTTCTGATTAGTCAAAATTATTAAACTACTCAGGTACTTCTTCTAATTATAGTTCCTTAGATGCTCAAAATGGCAGGGAGAGGTTGAAGCTTTCCCTGCTTCTCCTGCAATATGTTGCACGCAATTAGTATTTTTTGAGAAAATGTCACTTTGCATTCTCAGTTTCAGATGCTCAGATAGTCTGCATGCAGATGGCAGATTAAGACCTTCATAAAATTAATCATATGAAGGGGGAGGAAAGAAGTTCTCCTAGAGGCTGAGTTGAATATGTAAATATAGAAAAACATAATTTGCTTTGCCTGAAATGGAAACCTTTTTGCTTTAAGGAAAACTTCCAGAAAAAGCTTAATATTTCAGTAAGTTTCTCACAAATTATCTACATTTCATTTAATGTAGAAGAAAGCTCTGGAAGGTCATGACATTCAGAGTGTTTCAACTTACTTTAGTGTCAAGAATTTTTTGAATTCTTGCAAAATGTCACATAATGCACACATAAAATCATGCTGATGAATCAACAGTCCCAATATTATGGCTGTCAGGAAATTTCGGATCTAGTTGCCAGTTCCTTTTTAATTATATGTACAGTTTATTATAAAATTGAAGACATACTTTATAGAAATCAATAGTGAAATGGGATTGTGAAAAGTACATAAAAATATAAAAAATTCTTAGATTTTTTATATCTAACACTGGTTTCATATGGAGCCCAAATTTGATAGTAAGAGATTGGTATTTATCACAGTGGAAAATGTACTTTTGTTACATAAAAAGTGGAATATAAACAATTTGGTTCATTTACTGATACATTACGTAAGTCATAAGAATTTCCTATGTCAAAGCAAAACTTAGTACTGTCTGATGAGCCTAATTCTTAAAACACCACAAATCCAGGAAGAATTAAGCAGTAACACAAAACAATGATGTTTACTAAACTATATGAATTTAACTACATACCATTCATGAATATACATAAATGTGCATTCAAAATTTCTTACAGACCGGTTTTGACATCTAATCTAGTCAGGAGGATTTTGTTAAACAATCTTAGAGTTACAAGAATTATCTATATTTGTACTTAATTTTCTTTTGTATAGTTTATCCATTAAAACTATTTAGATAGACCATGAACATTTAACTCTGGACAATCAAATACAATGCAATATTTTCTCTTTTGAATAGATATCAAAGAAAGGAAAAAATGTAAACCCAATGGTCTTTTATGCTGAACACTGTAATTTAGTAGTAAGACAAATTAGTATAAACAGCCGCATAATCAGACATTCTATATTGATGTAGATTCCTTTTAATATCCTCTCACACGGCTACCAGTGCTAATTCATGCAGCTTTTCTGCTTTCACCACCACTACTACTGCATCAACATGTCACCTAAATAACTGCAATTAAGCATTCTCTCTAGCTGCTGATTACAGGATGCTGATGAACATTCCCAGCGGATTTAGCAGACTCTTTCATAACAACGACAATAATCATCTCATATTATAATGTCTGTGCTTCTGAAGACTTCTTAAATAATCTAAAATTTTAATTGTGCAGACTGTTGATTAATGCAGCCTAAAGTTCAACAGGAGCTTAATCAAAAGGGTTCAAGTATCACATCACTGACATCTATTAAGCAATATGGTAATATACATCCTGGGAAATAAATACTTAAGCTACTTGGTCTTTCAACCAAAATAAACTTTTTACAAATGTCCATTGCCCTCTTGAAAAGTGCAGTGGAACTTCTTATGTCACTTTCTATTGCAAGGAAAGAAAGAATTTATTTCTTTCTTTTCAGTGAGGATTTCTTCATTTTGTTGAGTTCCTTGTCTTTCACAGTGAGAATAATGACATTCAAAAAGTCAAAATGCAGAATTTTGATGTCTCAAATAAAACTGTTATTATCTTCATGGCTTTGAAAACTAATGGATCATATTTTTTTAACTGAAGCCAGGTGAATTCAATTGTGCAGTATTCACCTGGACCACTGTACTGTCTGTGATGATCGCTAAACTCCTTACAAATATATCCATCACGTTATATTTTCTTCCTTTTATTTTTACATAGGAAAAGTATTCCGTTTAAGGAGTGGAAATCCCTTTGGTTTATCCCATCACAGAGGGCTTTAGAGGCTATGTTGCTTTGAATATATGTACAACAGCAGAAAGAAGGTTTTTTTAATTTTGTTTCCTAACTGTGGTCTGTCTTCAACATAGTCAAATCCTTTGTTAAATCACATACAAAAATGCAATCTATGACAGCTTTCTCTACAATCAGTAAGGGACATATGTAGTAATGTGAGGTTCCTGTCTCAGGAAAGACTAGTGCAGAACCTGTGCTCCTAATTTCTGACAATTTTTAGAAACAAGTAATCACTCCCCCTCTCCCTTCAAATGCTGCAGAACAGAACATATCTCAGCATAACTACCTTCTGAACAATCTGTCTCCTCATTGTCATTAGTTATTTTAGACATATATACAGCATTATTTTGTTAGCCTATTTTTTAAAAAAAATACACCTATACTCCTTTTATGTTTGGATCAAAATCTTATTTCTCCATCTGCCTCATCTGTTGCTTGGAATGCCCATCTTTGTCAATAGAGGAAAGAAAAATATTCTTGAGGCAGAATACCTATGTAACCATTCCAGAAACTGTCCTACAATAACAATTCAAATTCCATTTGAATCAATGAAACTTTGCTAAGTCTGGGAGGGTCTGGGAGATATATTCTCTGAGTATTCATTTTGACTACACTACTTCTGGGAGACTAAAGGACTATAAAAAATATATATAGGTAAGACCCACATTCACATGAAATACATGGCTTTCTTTGTTTGTATCTGCCGTGCTGTGAAAGACAGTAATTTTCTTCATTGCAGTTTCTTGATATACCACCAACAAAAACAGCTTCTTAAAAGCTTTCTTCAAGAAAATATTTCTCAAACAGCACAATAAGCCACCTGAGATGTACATGTAAATATACATATACATACAATGTGTTTGCATACATGTATTTATGCTGCGAGAGACTGAAATGTTAAAGTTTCATGACTCAAACAACTGGCCTTTTGTGAAAGCAGCAGGTGCTTTGCTGAGGGCAGGTTTGCACCCCTCAGCCAAAGAGAAGAAGGAGAGTTTTTGGGTGTGTGGTTGTGAAACCTCTGATCTGTATAAGAACAGCCCAGGTCCAGAGGTGTTGAGCACCTGCTACTGGAGGATGACCACGAAAAGCTGACCTTTGTTTAGCAACAATCTGGAGTTTAAGTCAGATAAGGGAAAAGGCTGATAAGAAACAGATCGTGGTTTTGCCATATCAATGTCCTTGCTCCCATGAGGCTCAGGTGTAAAACTTCATCCCCACCCCTCAGTGGATGTATGGGGACATTCACATGTAGGCCTGAAGGTATCCATCCCTACTGATAAGGCATAACTGACTCAACTACACCAGCCTAAGAAACAGCTGTCAGGTCTTAGAAGGGGTCATGAACCATCAAAGACCTCTGAAGTGCCCCCAGACTAAATTCAGGGGCCTTCCACCAGAGGACCACGCGTGATCCACAGTGCTGCATCAGACAGAGCAAAACGTGCCCCCAGGGAAGGTACCTGGGCATTCCCACCTGAACCTGAACATATATTGCCCACTGAACTTTTTGTTTCATGGGCTTCCCCCACTCCCAATGAATCAAGACGGTGACCATCACTTTGACCAACAGACATGGAAACAGCAACAATTGAGTCTTATCACTGGATCCAGAGGCAGTAATATCTTTTCTCTCCACTATCTACTCTTATCCTTTCTTTCTTTTTCTTTTCTTTTCTTTATATGTTTCCTTGACAGATATTTTTATACTTTTATATTACTATATTGGTATAGATAATAACCAAAATGGCTACACACCTCCTTACCATTGCAACCAAATTGCTGTAAAATAAACCCACCATACATATATAAACACTGGTCATTCAGTGTCACTTCACTCTAATCTGCCCCATGCAATCTGTTAACAAGAACCTCAGTTAGCCCTCCTCTGTGGTGGGTCGTAACATATGCGTGTTTATTTGTCAGATGAACTAACAGCTCATGGTCAGGTATTTGAAACTATAGGAGGAGAAATGAAGCAACTCCTATGCTTCAGTCATTCACAGAACCTGGCTTTCATGGTGTATCCAAAGTGTCTTTATTGTATCTTCCTGTCCAATTCAAAATGCATTAGCAAAAGGACAATATTATTTCAACAGGGGAACAAACCTCCAGTTTATAAACACAATCTTTAAATCCTAAACTGACAAGAGTTTTTGAGAGGGATAGATGGAAAGTGTTAGGAAAATGAAGAGATTTTATCCTAAAGCAAGAAAGAGTACTGATTCTTTAAATCAAGTTATTTTCAGGTATGTTCTCCTGTTTTCTGCATTACTTTTGTTCCTCAGTCTTAGGATGCTCTGGCCTTCTCTAACTGTTACCATTGAAGGCTTTTTTGAGAGATTCTGTTGACCTTTAAGTTCCAGGCAGCAGTTAAGTTTACCTACGGTAGCATATCCATATGAATAGTCTGGGAAAAAAACAGGTCATTTTTGCCCTTTAATTCCCCATAATACAAGAGAAAAGAGTAAGGGTGGAAGGAAATCAATCGTAACTTATCCCTTGACGAATATCAGCAAACACTGTGTCACAAAACCAATGTGAAGAAATGGAGTATGGATTTTCTGCTGACATTTGTAAAGTGTTTGTGTCAAAGTATTTTCTAATATAGCAAAGGTTACAGTTTAACAAATTAAAGCACATGTTTCTTTTGAACTGACATGCTGGTCATTTGGGTTAATTTAAATGGCTTGTGTTTTTCTAATAAACTCTCAACCTAACCTACTGTGATTATGGCCAGTCTTTGCATTAATCTGCCATAAGTAATTGCTTTTTCATCAAAATGAGCTGAATGACAACAGTGTAATAGTCCATGACTTTATCTAATACAATTTGGAGGAAATACTATATGCCATTTAAAAATGTGCCCAGAAGTGAATTTGCATTGCAAAAACCTAGGCAATGATTTCGGTTTAATATCTCTAATTTCTGTGGGCTCAAGTGTTTTTTTGATATTACAGGAATTTTTGAATGAAATAACTATTTTCATTTGAGTTACAGCTTCTGCTGCCAAATTTCCTATGAAAGACAGAGCCTGTCTTTGTTTTCCTAATCTCCATGATGGAATTTACTTTAAATTAGTTTATATATATATATATATTTAGCACTTTTGAATTACAGTGTGACAGTCTATAAGGAAGATATCATGAATGCAGCTATAATTGGATTGTCATGTATTACGTCAGAAATGATCATCCTAGGAAATTAATTCCACTTTTTACAAAGAATTAAACACCAAATATAATTTTGCAAGTCATTTTTATGTGCTACTCCCAGTGTTCTTTTATTCACATATGCATGTCTGTTGAGAAAATCCTTCACAAAAATATTTGAGTTCCTAGAAGACTATTCAGTACTAGTGCTAATGCATTTCTTTGTATGAAAAAACCCCAAACCCAAAACATCTTATTTTTTTGTATTAAATAAGAAACATCATTTTAGTAGAAGTACATTTTCCAAACCAACATTTTCCAAATGGTTGTCATAATTTGGATATCAAAGCCATAGAGTGGACTCTTTTTAATTATGAAGATTGCAGTGAGATGACAAAAGAAGGAAATTTAGTATTAAGATGTGGTCTAACTGGTCCCTAACAAGAATGATTTCACTCACAGTATGTGTTAACTGTTATGCCCACAAATTTAAGTGACCATCTTTGAATTATTTATGACTACACATGACCAAAATAGTTTTTAGTTTTCCATTGCCATTGGCATCTGGAGAAAAATAATAAAATATGTGAATTTCCCAACTTTTCAACATTTAACAAAAATCTTCACAGATTTTGCGTAACTGCACACACATGCACCTAAAGTGTACCGTGAACAGTACATGAAAGGCCTCTCAAGAAAATGAACAGTGTTGAAGAGGATAAATAAAATCTTTGTAGTTGTGAGGTTACACACTTTTATATGGTGAGGCAGCACCGTGTGTTCCCAGTACTCCTTCATACAGGAAGAGAATAGCAGAAGCCTGCTTCATTCAGTGTGTAAATTATACAATCAACACTTGCACAAAGTCTCTCTGCATAATATAACAAATTGAATCACCTTTTAAAGAATAGTTTCCATATTTTTTTCTGCTGAATATAATAGTGAGAATCGACCACTATAATAAATATCATAGACCTCAGAAAAAGAAARCCCAAAAAACCAAGAACATGCAAAGACTCAACCTATTGCATAATAACAATCAACTACTTAACAGTCTGTGCTAATATGAACTTATGGGTGTCCTTGACACGATTCTTGTTTAGGAGAAATAAATTTTTAGACATGGTTATGTCATGTCCTGGGGCTCAAGCATAGAAAGGCTTTATAACAAAAGCTGAAAACTTCGAGATTGGATTCACTCACATTTAATTGTCATTAACAACTGTTTTATTTTTAATACAAAAATTTTAATCCACCTTTAAAATATAACATAACTTTCTTTTCTAATGCATGAATCTGCTTCAATAAGGACCCTCCTATATATAGGCAACAGAAATTAAACAAAAATATCTCCAGTTTACACTCAGTATTGTAGTGGTCACCTTGAGTTCTGTGTGCAGTTCCACCTGGAGAAGAGGAGACTGAGGGGAGACCTCATTGCCATCTACAACTTCCTCGTGGTGGAAAGAGGAGGGGCAGACACTGATCTCTCCTCTGTGGTGACCAGTGACAGGACTCAAGGGAATGACCTGGAGCTGTGTCAGGGGACGTTTAGGCTGGATATTAGAAAAAGGTTCTTCACCCAGAGGGTAGTTGGGCACTGGAGCAGGCTCCCCAGGGAAGTGGTCACAGCACCAAGCCTGACAGTTCAAGAAGTGCCTGGACAATGCTTTGAGGCACATGGTGGGATTCTTGGGGCGGTCCTGTGCAGGGCCTGGAGTTGGACTTTGATGATCTTTGTGGATACCTTCCAACTCAGGATATTCTATGATTCTACGATTCTAAACTGAAGGAAGAAATGTTACTACAAATAAGAAGGTAAAGTGTTACAAAATGCAAGTGATAAGAATCACACAGTTCAAGTGCCAGCTAACACACAGACACTTTGCAAAATTTCTTGATGTAAACTGTTCAGATATAAAGTTGTTTACATTTTATTTAGTTATAAAATGGGACTATTCAGCTTCTTTGAATATCAGACTTGGGTTCTCATAAAGTGAATATGATGCTATGTACATATATAGTTTAATTTGTTTAATTCCTTCAATACAGATTCTGTAATGACAGGTTCAATTTATTTTTCCACATAGCTCTGAAGTAAAGACTTTATGAGATATAGAGAATTTTCAACTAAATGTTTTTCATTGCAGAAATACAGTCTCTCTACAGGAGAGACTTCTGACTTATTCTTGAAATAAGGGACTCAGGAAATAAGCAGGGCATGAATATGACGTGTAGGATAATCAGAGGTAACCTTTTCATCAGGTGAAATGACCAGGGGTATCATCTCACACAGTTCCCTAGCCTCTTGAACATTGGTTTCGGCCTTGCAGGAGCATAAATTTTAGTGAYAGGATTTTTTCCACTATGAAAGCAAACCACGAAAATGCTTAAAATTCAGTTTGGTTTTGAACAGGAATTCAGAAATWTTTGCAGACAGGGACAAAAATTACCTTCCTGCTTTTTTCCTGTCCTCTGGATTGCCAGGGTTATTTCCTTATTACCCTGTTTATTTCACGCCAGTCCTTTCAAAACTTCCACATTGCTGCAGTCTTTGCCATGTTCCCTTCTCGAAAGTATGAATTTATTTTAAAAGAAACAACTGTGGTACTGCAGGGTGGTCCTGGATCAACGCACCTGGTAGATATCACGCACTAATAAACTTGTACGTGATGGCAATGCTAACATGTAACACACTGCTAACTCATTTCATCAGCACAGCTCCCAGAAAGAAACTAATATAGCATAAAGGACATCTGTTTGAGGGAACCTAGAAAAGAAGCAAACTCAAAATTACCTCTATTCTAAGCCAGTCAAAGAATTAGCATGAGAATTTCAAGTTACTTAGTATCAGAAAATGCAGAGAGCTGGCAATGACAATATGTTACAAAAAAATAAGTAGAAATTAATCTACATAAATCCCTGACTGCTGCCTGTAGCCTGTCTGAGCAAACTGAGCTTCTAACTCTAGAAAAATAAGGCAAAACACATCCCTAGCATCAGAATCCCTCCCACTCAGTTGTGTCTAGCAGCTTCAGTTCTTCTCAGACAGCTGAACGACTGAACAGTAAAATGTCCCTAGGTCACTGATCTTGAGGGAGTGAGTGGTGAGATGTGTTTCCTGAGCTGATAGAAACAGGAAGAATTCCAAAAAGATCAAAAATATGCCTTCAGTCATAGGGGTTGATTCAGGACAATAATTGAGGAAAGACACTGTTTTACTGCATTTCTAGGGCATACCAAGTTGTGCCCGTGCTTAAAAGGATGGATACTTCTTTTCATGGAGCATATGTATGATTAAAATAAAGTAGTATTCCACTGACAGTTAAAATATTGAGTATTAATATATATCTGGCAATAGAAGAAGAAACAATTCAAGACCCACACAAGAATTTGTGCCGATTTTTGCACAGCTGCTTAAATGCAAAGTAGAAACGTTATCTTCCTCAATCTATTAAAACATTATCCAAGAAATTTTCTGAAGCAAAGTTTGCTCTAGAATAGGATCAAGAAAATTTACTAATCCAAAATTTACCTTCAAAACAGGTGTTTGAACAACAGTTTACTATTTCTGTAAAAGCATCACTTAAAAGACACATTGTGTTAGGTACATACAGAAATACATAGTTCTTGCTCAGAGGACCTATGCATCTATACAGAAAAGACGGATCAAAAGAAAATGTCATTTCCAATACAGTAACTGGTTTCCTTGATTTACTAGTTTTGATTCTGAATAAAATTTGCTGTCAATTGACTTGAACTCCTCTCTTTCCATTTCATACATATAAATAAGATTTGAATTACTTGTTTTGGATATAATTTACTTCTGGTTGTGGTGGGAAGCTATCACTTCTCATATTCTAGATTTTTGAAACACAAGAACTCGTATGGGACTGCTTTTAATGAAGGGCTTCTTGTGAAACTGTCCTTATATGACTGTGATGTCCTTCTATTCGAAAAAACATTAAATATTTGTTATGCATCTGGTTCACCTGCATCAGATAAGACTGTCCTTTCTGCCCTGAAGAATTCCCTTTTCACGTCCTTACCTGATCTGTCACAACTTTTGACATAACCAGAATTTTAATGCACTTTAAACTAAATCACAGTCACTTGCCCCTATGAAAAGCTTAAGACTGTAAAATTGGACTAGCACCATACAGTGCAATATGTAATTTTAAATCAGTAAAAAGTAGGGTTGTAGACCAGTATTTAGGAAGTTCTGACTCCAATAAGACTTGACAGTGAAAGAAAAAGGAAGAAAAACAAAGCAGTGCTTGGTTTCAGAGTAATGATCTCATTAATACTTAAGGTCTGGATGGCGATTATTAAGCATTTAAATTTTTTCTGTGCTTGATCTTTGATGCTTAACTAAGAAAGTAGGTTCTGTAATAAAATAAATAAAAATGGTTTGAAAAGGGTAAGAGAAGTTCATAAAATTAATAGACTTAGAGCACTTTAAAAATTTAATATAGGAATAAAATATAAGTATTCAAAATTATTTCAAGGAATGTCATGTGGATTCACATGTAAAGAAACATCGAATTCGGAGGGAAAAGTAGATGCAAAACCATTTTAATGTGCATTTCTAAAATATTATAGGTTATATATGATAACCTATATTTTACAGGTGAACTAGATACAGGGATGTGTATTTCAGCGAAATGTATTCAGAGTTGGTKTATTTAGATGTGATTTTTAATAGAGACAAATAACTTTGGATGTCTATCCGGAATAGCTTAATGACACATAGTGTTAAAGTGAAATCCGTGTATGGTTTCTCAATTTAGTTACAGTGATTGCTTCCAAAGCCTTTGTCCAACACAAACCAAGGTCTGTAATCTTCGAGGAAGAAAATGTAGCCCTCCTTTTCACCATCGTAGACAATCCCAATCCATATCCTCACAATCTATCACAGCTTTTCAAATCAAAGTTGTTCATTGCTAGAATGATAAAATTYGTGCTACATATTTAGGAAGAATTTTAAATGTATGGAAAAAAAAAAAGGGTGGTCCATCTACTCATGGAGGTATCTGTCATAAAAACATAATAGTCTTTTTGCCTATAAACACACCAGAATTTAATCACAGGAAAATGTTCCCTCATAGAACATTCTAAAAGAAAATACAACAGAAATTTGTGTATCCATTCTTATCTCAATAACCATTTCCTAGAATAAAAATTGAGTCATTACTTCTGCCATTATTTGGGACTGCTTGTGTATTTAATACTTGATCACAGAATTTCAGAGATATAGGATCAAAACTACTATTACACTTAACCTCTTTTTCACTTCATAAGCAGAGAAATCTTAAACGAAAACATACCAATGGTCTTATCTTAAAAGACATATAAATATAAGTCATTAATCACCCTAAGTTTCTTCTTAAGCCAGTGATGAGAAATAACACCTTTGGAGACCAGTTATTTTTAGATACATATTTTAGGAGGAGTTGAAACAGTCCCTCCAGAGGTCTACTTTTCCTTAGATAAAGGTGATGAGTCCGCACTTAGGTAATGTTTAGACACTTAAGCAGACTGGGAAGAAAAGACTTCTTGGAAAACTATATTTGCTCCTCTTGAGGAAAAGTCTCACAGTTAGAAGCCTTAAGAACAGTAACAATAAAGCAGGGCAGGTGATGTAGGTAACAAGTCTCAGTAAACCTTGGCCTGTTCATTGTTTGCTTCAATTACAGTTTTCACCAGAGAAGCTCTTCAGAGGTTCCATCTTTGACAAATAGTCAAATTCCAACAACTGTGTTGCTTCTGAAAAAATTTGCAACTCTTCACTTGTTCTTTAAGTAGCTGGGAATACTCGCCCATAGAATAATCTCTGTTCCTATCTTTTTTTCCACTTACTATTTTATATTCTTTAGAATCATAATGACATGAAAAAATAGTTAAGAATAGCTAGTGAAGTACTAGTCTGTCAGATTCAACTTGCTTATTTGTTCGTCGTTCACCAATCAACTATGAATATGTTTCAAAGACAAGCCTTTTTGGGGAGATATATGTATCATTGACCTCATTCTTTGGGTTAACAGCAGCAGCACTTATTTGCAATATTCACTAAAGTCAGGTAGGTGCCAACTAATAGTAAATGATAAGTCACTGTATGTTATGGTCCAGCCATTAAATATTCAGACATGGTTTGAACAGTCTTGCCAGGACTGCACGAGGGGCTGTAGCCTTACCATTAAACATAGTCTCCTTCAGCATTGCCAAACTGATATAACTCAAGGCAAAACAGTATGAATTTTTTATGCCTTTCATTTATGACATACCTAGAATGTCTGGATCACAGATATTCTTTGAAGCAGCTTAAGCATGTCTATTGCACCATAAAAGAAGCAGAGTTTTGTGTGACCCAATACTGGATTGTAAAATAGAGTGCAAATAAATAATTTCTGTATCCACTGCCACAATCATAGGTGCACTGCTTCCCAATCATGCTGTACCCACTGAATCTGCCTCTCATCTGCATTGTACTTAGGATGGATTCAGCTGTAGACTCAAAGCACAATTTTCATCTTGTGTAAAATGCCCTGCTTTGTATATTCATTCGTACGAAGTGAAAAGCCTAGGTGCTTGTTCTCTGCATGCAAAGAGTCACTACAGTCCCCTGCTAGTCCAAGAACTGATCTGCCTCTCAGACAAATCAGGTTGKCCTCTGCTCCCACTTCTTTACTGCAGAGGGCCTCCAGGAGTTAGTAAATACTTTAAGAACTTCTAAAAATGTAGTCACTTCAGCCAAARAAAGGTGTCATTAAATTACGACCCTGAACTCAACAGCATATGCTAAGGACAACACTATGTTCTGTCTAGAAACCAAATATTCCAGGCACCATATATGATATCCACCTTGGACTAACTATATTTGTATGTACATCATCTCTGGGTGCAGAGTTACCTCTGAGTAGCTGAGGCTCTGACAACTATTCTACAAACTCATCTCTACAGCTAATGCTTCTGCAAACCGAGTACCATCCAAGCTTGGAAGAATGCAAAAATTCTTTACTGTGAGGGTGGTGAGGTGCTGGAACAGGTTGCCTAGAGAATCTGTGGATGCCCCATCCCTGGAAGTGTTCAAGGTCAGGCTGGATGGAGCTCTGAGAAATCTGGTCTAGTGAAAGGTATCCCTATCCACTGCAGGGGGGTTGGACCTATGTGATCTTTAAGGTTGTTATGGGTTAGAAAAAATGAAACTTGTTTCCTTTCCCTCAGGTACTAGGCAGGCTGTGTAGGTGGGGAGGGGCTGGCCGGGAATTGATGGGTGATACTTAAGAACAAAAGGGAGTTATCTATCCAGCCGCATTCCACGCTAACGACACAGAATGGACGATACTTAAGGACAAAAGGGATCACTTGCCCAGCCCAGAAGCCAGGACAATTCCCCCAGTTAAAGAAAAACAAAGAGCTGGAACTATTGGCAAGTAAGTTGTTTTCCCCAGGGGCTGGGACATCGCGAGAGAACTACCAGAGACTTGGGCGGGAGGTGGGTGGAGACCGGACTAGCTTGGCTCTGGCTGGGCTCGGCGTTCGGTGAGGGCGGTCGTGTCTGCAGCGAGTGCCGGTTTCACTCCGGGAACACTGCTGCACTGCGACGCCTCCGCCGGCTGGCTCCAGAGCATGGATACACTGTGACATCCCTGAGGGTCCCGCGGCGGCACAGAGTACAGAGCTACGCTGTAACCAAATCGCCGCCCGGAGCTACKGGTCTCTGCTGTGCCTGCCTTCTGGTGGTCTGCCGGTGGGTGCAACCGAGGTCCATCGCTCCCCAGTCAACCCTGCCTGCCTGCGCTGCTCGCTGCCCGCTGCCGAGGTCGGTGAAGCCGGGCTGCTGCCCCTTGCGTTCGCACCGGAGGCGACCCCCCCCCCTCCTTTCCCGTTCGCCGGAGCCGCCATTGCCGCGTGAGGGTCGTCGCGCTCGCGCCACAGCGCCCCCTGCAGCCGCGGGGGAGTCACCGCAGCCTCTCTGCCCCAACGGAGGATCTCAACAACACACAAGGAACTGATAAGGGGTTTGTCTGTTCTCTTATGGTTGCCGTTTAACTGTCTTGTTTTGTGTATATATATATATATATATATATATATAGTTATATAACCCTAGTAAAGAACTGTTACTCTTTTTACCACATCTTTGCCTGAGAGCCCCGTAATTTCAAAGGTACAGTAATTCGGAGGAGGGAGGGAGGTCATCCTGTACTCAAGGAGGGTTTCCCACCTTCCTTGACAGACACACCTGTCTTCAAACCAGGACAAAGGTCCATTCCAACCCAGACCATTCTATGATTCTATGATCTCATATTCCCAAGAGAAAGAAGCAAAATTTCTACCTGCACTCTGCCTAAGAAAAGCATCATAGTCCTCCAAGGGCTGGTGGTAGGGAATGGATCAGTTTGCACCACAGGAGGATCTCTAAACCACTCTCACAATTGCTGTCTGATGTGTCTTACAGGGTTGCAGTCAACCATATCCTGATTCTGACATCAGTGCCCCCAGCACCCTTCCATGTCCTTAGTCTCAGTAGTACGTCACAGCTGCAAAAACTAAGGTTTTTCTTTTTATAACAAAACAGTAACAGAATTTTCTGATACTTATGTTCTGTTGCACAGAAAAACCTCTTTGTTGGTTTGAATACTGGTGGAGTTTGTGAACAAATTCGATATCTCCAAATCCACTGTGCTTCGAACAAGTGCTGCCTGTAGCCACTAATTTGTTTATGTGCAATGTTGCAGTGTGCTTTCAGAAAGAACAACTATCTTGAGGCTCCAATCTAGATATAATCATTACTTTATTTTTATTATTATTTTTAATTCAGTCTGGAGAGCTACAGTATAAAGGTTGCCAACAACGACTAGATTTGAACATTTAGAAGTAAATTACTAAATATAATGAGATGTGGACTTGATTTGCATTTACCGTAAAAACAGAGAAACTGGACATCAGCCAGTGCTCAGACTTATTAACACTCAGAAATGCTGTCATAGCTCGTGTGCATGGGACATTAGTCATGCATTTTGTTAATCTAACATAATGTGGAACATAATTTATCAGGACATCAAAATAATAGCTTTTCCTTCATTTTCCCATCTATGTGAGGATATGCACAATAGACTCTGAAGCTATACATGCACTCTATTAGAGCTAATTGAAATTAGATGATACAATTAACATGGTTCTTAGTAAAAAACATTAACACTTAATGCAAGATTCTAATCACAATAAAAGTGAGTAACATTGGAAGGAAATGTGGTGGATAGCTGCAAAACATTCTTTTTAATGTATTGACAAATAAAATTGAAAAGTATAGTTACCAGAAAAGGAGAATCAAAAATATCAAAAGCATCAGCTAGACCAGCTACTGCCTCTGGCTTTGCTCACTGTATTCTTATTTTTCATGGGAATGTCACATTTCATTCACTTCCAGAATTGATGAGCACTCTAATTCCTGAAATTTAGATGCAACACAAGAAAACGGAACAGGTGATCATGTTATGAACGAACAGCAAAGATAATCCATTCACACTATACACTAAGCAGTTGTAAAAATCAAACTTCAAACTTTCAGTTTAGGAAAGAATCCCAATAATGTAATGAAGCTGTCTTAACTTTTCTGTTGATTATGACTAATTTTTAATGCAAAAAATGGTCAAAATTTCCCGGATTCAAATTTCTGACTTTTCCCAGGAAATTGAAAAAAAGCCTCATGTTAAAACTTTCTTTGTCAGCAGATTCACCTTTTTTATGTCTTATTTCTTCAATTTTCTTTTGACACATGCAAAGAAAAACAACAGAAAAAGTAAACTCAAAATATTTGGCAAATGACATTATGTTGTAGGAATGTTTATGGATAAAGGTTTTAAAAAATGTCATTCACCATAAAAACTGTGACTGTATGGAGTAGTACAGATTAAATCAACATCACAAACACATTATACAGTGATATATATGTTGATAAAGAAACACCAACTGATTTGGGACCGATTAGCAGGAAATACTAAAAGTATTTTAAAATGAATGTTACTATTTGTGATGGTTTCTGGAGTGTAGCCGTGGAGAATGAAACCATCTTACTGCAGAACAGCAGACCAACACAGCAGCAGAATCTATAKTAAGGAATTTAAACAAAAAAAGAAAAAGCTTTCTTTTTATTTCCTTTCCAGGATTCTAAAAATCTTCAGGAAATCTGAATACTTACCTGGATCTTGTCTTGTCTTCTCACAAGCATGAGAAAAGTAAAACTCACCCATTGTAAGAGTGTTGTGTTAAAGGTTTTCTCTGCTATAGGAAAATTAGGGAGAGAGTTGGGTTGAATAACTGATGTTGGGTTGAATAGTTGATAATGTTAGGAGGGACGGGAGGAGAAGTGGGATACATGGCTTAAAGACCTAATTTGCTGATCCTTCTGGGACTGCACAGGGGAAGGAAGGGGAATTAGCAGCTGCTGCTCAGTGAATGCCCTAAATATTTCCTTGTTCCTCTCAACAGAATGATCTGCAAATCTTTTCAGAGAAAATGTAGGTATTAAAGCTGTGATGGCCCCAGGCAACTGCCTACTTAGTCTGCATCTAGGTTATTTAAAAAGTTTTGGGAAGGAGGGTGGAAGCCGGGAAGAAACAAAAGAGAAAAATAAAGGAACACAGGCATTTTTAGGTGCTACTGTAAATTATTCCCGAGCTTTATTTGCATAGTTACTTTCACTGGAAGCTGGTATAGAATAATAAAAAAAAGCATTTAAATTGAACTTTCTGTTTTTCTGGTGGGCTGCATTTTGCTTTTCTCTCAGGTTTATCCTTTAGGATTCCTGGAATCCTCTGAAAAGTCTGTGTGTACACACTACTGCATTCAGCTCGACCCTTTCYCATTGTCTGGTTTATTTATTAGCTTTGGCATGGAAATGAGGACCAAGAAGATTTGGAAGACTTGACTGTGCACAAGGAACAGAAACAGGTCTTAGTTCTCTTTTAACTCTGCCAAAGACTCCCTGGAGACCTTGCAAGTGGTCAGAYGGAGCAACCAAAAAGCTTCTCCCATGTCTTTTTCTACTGAAGCTGAAATACCTGCTGTCCTTGATTTTTCTCCCTGAAATGCAAAATTGGCTGAAATGGGAAGACCTGAAAGAGATTTCTGAGCCTTTTCTCTGTGCTATGGGAAAACAAGTCACCATACTGTTTATTTTACACAGAAGTCTTTGCTTTCAGTTGTACCAGTGCCCTCTTAATGCACAACAACGCCTGCAAAGACAAGATTCAGAGTGACTTGCTGGTTTCCTCATACCAGGAGAGGCCAAAGGAATTAGGATGTAACCCCATTCTTCACATCCTTCTGGCAAGAACAGACCTACAGCTGTAGTGGCAGATCTCAGTCTTGATGCTTCCTAAGTGAACATCTCTTCCCAAGTCATGAATGGCTATTGCACGTTAATCTGAGCTTTGAGGTCCATCTTCCCAAGAAAAATGACAAAATACATCAGATGGGCAAGGGATTTAACTTCCCTTTATAGAAGCCTGAAACAAAAACGAGGAAAAATTATGGAAATAGATGCAAACAAAAGAGAAATTACATATTAGAAGTGCATTTGCTGGGAAAAATGCATAAGGATTTTATGGAAAGCAGATGTTTCAGCTCAGAACATTAAGTCTATTTTAGAAAGAAGCAGGAGAAAAAATTTACATTTTCAGAAGACAACCCAATCAKTTATAATCTTTGCATCATTCATAATTAAGTCAGATTATTAGTCTAAAAACAGAATGAAAGTGTCATATAAGTACTTCTGTGAAAGCATCAGTAGCATACTTAATGTTTACTAGAATTTACTAAAAATGAGGTAGAAGATCACTTAAAAGAAAGGAAAGTTATTCCATGCTGCATTTTAGAAAGGACTTGTATTTAGGACTTGTTAGGACAACACTAGTACTGTACTATAAAATTGCACTAAATGGTGGTAAGGATTTTTAAAACGTACATAATGTGGGATTGCTAGATGTGCATTTGAATGCAGTGAAAGTAACAACTGGATGTCACTTGAAGAAATACTTTTTTCTCTTTTTTTTCAAGGTACTCTGATTAGAAAGATATCACACTAAGGCTTTGTGATTTTCATGCTCTCCATTAATAGTGTCTGACCACTTGAACTATCAGAAGAACTGGGAAGAGCTATTTTAAGCATTCTGGATTTCTATACAATGATGATATGTAGTAACTTAGTAATTAACTAGGGTAAAGTATAAGGTTTAAGTAATGTAAATTATCTCTGTCTTACTATTTCCCAGATGACATTAAAGATTTTGATCCTTATTCATCCCCTTTTCACTGAAGGAGAAAGGAACCTAATTCCAAGTGGAATTCACACAGTGAAAATTCAAACTCAAGCCCTTTTCTCTCATAAAATGATGAATAAGTAAAGCACAATGAGTGTTTTCTCCATCAGTTTTTTGACCAGATCCCTCTTCAAGTCGTATGAAATTTACCATAGAACCTGTCAGTTTATAGAGCTTATAGAGTTCTGTCAGCTTATAGAGTTATTCCCTGCTACTGCTGTAACACTCATGTGACTGAGACTAGAATGGAAGGAGACTTATCAAAAGATAGGAAGCAGAATTGTTTAACTTCCAAACTGGAGGACAAAGCATTGAAATCCATTTCCCCCTCCCAAACTTACAGGTGATCCGAAAAAAGAGTTGCGTCAAGGTTTCAAGTAATATGGACCCTAGAAGTCAGGATTAATAAATGTGAGGTTCAGGAAGTTCTAACAAAGAACTCTGATAGTGATTGGGCAATAAAGACATAAATGAAATACAGAAGAATTTTAATATAAAATTAAAGACATGGGAAAGCAAAGCTCTGATTTTACCTATACAGCGATGGACTCCTGAACTGATTATTTGCTCTTTAGAATGGGGAGAATATAATAACAAGATTATAAAGATAGGTTTACAAAAATGTCAGCTCTTTGCTAAGTGGTAGTCAGAAAAATGAAAAGAACCTCACAAATTATTAGAGACGAAAGAGAGGATGAAACTGGAAGGCATCAGTACATCTTGTTGTATATCTAGTTTTGAATACAGAGTGAATAGTAGCAATGCTGAAAAATATTCAGAAAGGAGAAAAAAAGATTATCAAATGGATAGGATAATTTACATAAGGAGACTAGGACTCATCAGCTTGGCGAAAAATTACCGAAATAGAATATGATAAAAGACTACAGAATCATGAGTGGCAATGAGAAGATGAATAAGGATGAACGATGTTCACTGTGGTTGCCAGTGCAAAACCAGAGGGACATTAAGCAAAATTGGAAGTTGGTCGATTCAGATGAACAAAGCAAGACATCATTTCTACCAGTTTATAATCACTGTGTTTTGCAGAACCTGTAAGATTATCTTTGTTCAATGGAGAAAACTAGTGGAGGAGAAATCCTTTGAAACACATAAGAATAGTTTTAGATTCCATGAAACAAGTATTCCAAAACTAGGAGAATGTTTTGGTGAAATATCACAGCACAACTATCGAGTTATTACATTTTCATATACCTTGTCCAATAGAAGTCCGATTTGGCAGTCGTAGCCACATCAGCACAGGTTCAAAACCCAAATCTGCAGCAGAATGTTTCCAGCAGTGAGCTCTAGAAATTTGCATTCTCTGTCCTGTGCCATAAGGTCTTTCCCTTGTAAATGTGAAAGAGAGTGTGAATTTTGAATCCTCAAGGTATTCTGGGAACTGAACCAAGTCYCTTGGTACTGGTGTGTAATCCTCAGGGATTGCTGTTTTAGATGAAATTACTCTGCTTTTGTTTCATCACACACTGTCAGTATGTGAACTTGCAGAGCACACGTAGAAAATGCAACACACTTTGTTTGTTAAATGTTAAAATTTCTAGGTGTTCTCTACCGACCATTGCCAGCAACCATGTCTCAGCAAACAGCCAGCCCTTACAAAACCAAATTCAGGGATCTGGATGACCATACTCTTCTTGTGCTGGTGTAGACCCATTAAAATAAAATAAATAAACACATTTTTAGAAAGTGTTCTGGATGAAAATCTGGGATTAGTGTCCTAAATACTGGGAACCGACCCAGTGTTACAAGGGTGTTTCAGGCCATCTTCTCATTTCTGGATTCTGAAGAGCAACTACAAATTACTGCGGTGCGGAGTCTTTCAGATTTCCAGTCAAAATTCAGTGACTACTTAGTAGATCTTCACTGGTGTGACAAGGCTGTCCTTTTAGCTGAAGCAGTCTCCTCTTTCTCTGGTGTTTAGTCATTTGATGTGTGTGATCTGAACAATCATAATGCCTTGTGCCTTGAATTTTAATTAAATTCAATGAAATCGCAGCTCTGAGTGCATGTATCATTTGAAGTAATAAGGTTATCATGGGAATTCTGCAGACACATGGGTTGCAAATTTAGCAGTAATCATGTCTTTATTATTAGATTCTGTTCTCAATGCGCAGTATTACATTAATAGCTTTTCTGTAGAGATTTTAGGAGGGTGCACTTTTTTTTTCTTTAGGTTGACTTTCAGGAGACAGTTTCTGGACTGTACTTATTGCTGGGTTTTGTGTCATTTTGGCAAGTTTAGTCATTCTAAATACCTAAGACAATAAATGCAAGAAAGAAATCTTTGTGGTTGTAAACAGTGCAAACCTTGTCCCTTGTCATGTCAAATGCGTGTTTTATTTCTTTAGGGTCATAAGGCTATGGTTACTACTACCAAAGAAACAGATAAATAGTCCAATGTTTGCAATAGAGAAAGTTGATGATATCTCATTTACTAAGTGGATATGCCTATTTAAAAGATATTAATATCTTGATAGAAAATTTTGCAGAGAATTAATCAAACAAAAGGCTCTTATCTTTGCCTAATGCACACTGAAATGAAGTAGCTACATAATAGACTCTATATCACACTGGTATGCCGCTCAGTCAGAGATGTTTAAAGTGTCCTTTTCCTGTGAGACCATTGTTCAGGAAAATCACATGTACTTGTTAAAAAAATACTAGAAGTTTATTGAGCATAATAATAATAAAATCAATACTTTAAAAATGTTCTGAGATAGTGGAGAAACATTAGTCCTAACAGCCGTAGAAAATGCTGGTTTAGAATCAGCTAGAACACTTAAAGGTTATGGACTATTGTTCTATTTCTCTGCATAATAAGGCTTTACTTCAGTGGCATATGGGTGTGATTTAATTTTCAGACACATCATTCTGTTGTGAAACAAAATTCACTGTACAACGGATCAATAAGCAAATACAAAGTTCAAAAGACACCAGGGAACAGAATTAACAAGTTAAAATTAGAGGAATTAAGAGGCATGATTATTCACTTTTACACGAGTTTTATTCCAATGTCACCATATGTGTACCAAAGTGAACTGGGTATAATGCATGTCCACTATAAAAAAACCATAACCAAGTCAACCATCTTATAAAACTCAACATTGTTTTATGCATACAGTCTATTTCTTTTAATCAGAAATAAACCATTTTGATTATGAATTCTCTTGATTCTTATGTACCATTTGACAGTCAATTTCTTACAAAGAGAGTGAACATGGCTCTCTAACCCATTAATGGACATCCACCAGCAATCTCTTTATTTTAGTTAGTACTTTCTAGTGAATCTCACATTTTTTAGCATAAATGTTCATTGCAGGAGAAAATGGTATCTCACTTTCTAGAAGGACTCCAGTTTGTGACGGGTACACGCATCTTGTCAGGAAGAGAAGTATGTTCAACTCCTTAATATAGAGAGTCGAGAACTGAACCCAATCATTTTACCTGACGTGTGACTGTTTTTCACCTGGCACAGGGATAAAAGCACTCCAACATCTGATATTTTTATAAAGGTCATGCTTGTGTCTTCATGGTGTTGGAAACCTACTTTTTTCATTCTGATAAATCAGGGCAAAACCTCCTTTCCTGATAACGAGTTTGAGTATTAAAGGCAAAAGTTTGGCAAGAGCACCAAATTACCAACTTCTGCAAGAAGGAAGGAGAGACACACAGATGGAAGCAACTGAACAGATGGTATCAAAGTTGTAAAGGAAAGAGTAATTTCACCTAACTTTTCATTGTCAATGTCTGTACCTGAGGTAGCCTTTTTAGGCTCTCTTTATATTCATTGAAAAAGCCAGGTTAATCTGATCTCTGACAGTGACTCACATTGGGGTAGCTCAATTCGGAAGTGATGGTCCTCCATGGACTAGAAAAGGAGCTTTGGGGGACTAGCTCAAACATAGATATCTCCCAACAGCCACCTGGATATCAACACAATTGTGTTACTCCTGTAGCTTTTCCGAACTCAGAACACAAAGCTCACAAGACTTCTGGGAATGCTATGGTGCTGCAAGGGCAGTGGAAAGGAAAAAAAGGAAGAAACCCAAACAACTACTGCTCAGATGAGTCCATTTCTCCAGTGAGAACCACCATTGTTATTATTCATCACTCTTGTAATTTTTTTTTCAGGCCAGTACAGCATTTCTTGATGTTTTAGTTGCTAATTTTTTTTAAGAATCGACCCCTACAGTTTCATAGGTCCTTTAGGTTTTCATTGAAAGTCACAATGCCAGCATCCACTTATGTTTAATTTTAAATTTTCTTGGTTTAAAATCTATTCCAAAGACAATAATCTTAAAGGAATAGGTTCCTTCCTAAAGTGTGCACTGTGGTACTCCTCATTTCTGAATTTTGTTTCGCAATTAATTCTTTCTCTACTTAAGAAAAAGAAAAGAGTTAGTACTGTAATGCCAAGCTAACTGATCACTGCAATTATTTGACAACGATGTTACTTCTAATTATCTTCCCTTTAATTTGCTAAGTAGGATGGTAGTTTGTGCGGTTTTTTTTAATTTCAGTGCACTATTCTTCCTTACTTTTTCTGCACTGCCATTTGTTCAGCTACATTTGAGAGGAAAAGAACTTTGTTCAAATCCTGATAAACAAATAGGAACATTATGGGGGACATATCTAAAGAATTACCCTTCCCTCGCTGTGCAGGGCACTCAAGAATATAGTGAACTTTACCATTATGTATCTCTATCTTTTCAGTCTCATATGTAACTTCACAACTATACTAATCCAAGACATATGTGCATATTTCTTGCAGTGCACATGCAGAATAAAATCTTCATCCTTACCTTTGCGAAATGAAGCCAATGGCAGAACTGCAATAGTTCATGACAGTACTTTGGATATTTGTAACCTACCCTTCAGATTTGCCCTTGCTGAGGGCAAAAAGTGGATCTTAATTTCTATGCAGGAGCTTTTCCTTTTAAAAGCAGATGCCACATATGCGGTGTCATATAACCAAGGGAATTGTCTTCACTCCCAACAAAAGGTCCCATGCAGAACTGCTCTCACTAATACAGTAACCGCTTGTGTGGCAGGGAACAACATGGCCCAAAGAACGGCATCTTCCTGAAGGATACATGAAAGGGATTCTTCCAGGAACTAGAAACACCAATTACCAAGAAAGTATCCATGTCATTTAGAAACTGGTTTGGCACAGCTTGTGCTCCCAGCAGCACAGTGTGTAGCACACTCATATAGGGGAGTATGCCTGCATTTCACACTTCATTGTGTTTGTCACTTGCACATCCTCAATCTCATGTTGCACATGATTACTCAAAATATTAGCCAATTTGAAATTCCCCTGCACATTTTGGAACTAAATATTTGTGTCATTACAGTATTTGAGGTAGAGAAGTTGATTTTCCTCCTTCCTTTAATTAGTTTTTTCTTCTGTATTCTTAGCACATTGACTTCTTCATCAAGGTTTACTGCTTCCATGTTAATAGGCTCTCTAAAATAACAGTTGTTCTTCATCATCTTTGGACAGTTTCAAATGTAAGATATTATGAAGTTAATCTTTAATTTCTGAGTCTCTTGATGTACTTACTTTTTAATATCACTGCTCATGCTTACGATGTTCTTAATAATTAAAATAACAAGTCACTTCGGGTCTGGAATTGAAGATGAAACTAATACTTTTCAAAATCTAAAATAAAGTTTTCTTTTGGACTGAAGACTGTATTAAAAAGATATCAGTCTTAAATCTCCATAATTTTGGAGCAGAATTTTTGGAAAATAAAAACCCAACAACTTGTCTAACAAACTAGAAATATAAGAGAAATGTATAGCCAGAGAAAACCCTCCATAGGAGTCTTTTCATTTGGACTATATTTCTTCATATGACTACATTTTAATTTGTACAGGATTCTGATCAGAATCTAAATGTGCCATAAGRAAAAAAAAAAGGAAACTATGGGTTCTGTTTTGGACTGCAAGTGCCGTTTCAAAATAGGCTCAATAAATATATATTTTCAAGACCCCTTCTCAACAATCCCTGACTTTAACATTATGAGATCCAGTCACTATACTGTGGAAATTTTTTACAGTAATACATATTACTTTTACTGTTTCATTTTCTTCTTTCAAACTGAACACAGTGATAAACCACTGACAAGAAATTTTATTGGGGCATTCTGATCTCTTTCACTTCAGCACAAGACTTCTTAAGCAGTTCTTCATGAGAAGAAAAGCTACTCAGTAACTGATTTTTAACCTTAATTTAAGCTCCTTAATGTAAGTAGAGAAAAACTCATGTTAAAATAAAAATTGTTGTGTGAAGTTCTACACGTAATACGTCAGAAGGATCTAGGATAATGGGACTCAAATACTTAACCACAATAAAGTTGATGAAGTACATAGTCCGTCTTTACTTTGGAAATTGCACAAGCTGAACAATGTTACAAACATATTTAAATTAGGCAATTATCTTATCCTCTTTTTGAACAGATACTTCTTCATATTTCCTGGGACTGTTTCCACACTTAAGATTTAGTTCAGTGTACAGATTGGATATTTGAAAAAATACCTGTGAGCAGAAAGGCAGGTTATTTTATTTAGTACTAGTTCCCTCATTTCTAATAACTGCACTGTTCAAAGCAAAGGACAAGGACACTGTGGCTGATATTCTGTGTATGGGCAAACACTTTTAAAAGTAAATAAAGTCTCCACTGATGACAGATAGCACCTTTTCTGACTATGACAGATAGCCATTCAGTGAGCTTTCTATGTATCCACTGCACAAATTCTATTTTGTCAGCCTGATAAGGAAAAGTGATAGCAGATAGAAATCTGTGTCAACACAAAGTAAATTAAAAACAGGGGTCTTCCATCTGATAGTATCTTTTTATATAATGTAATTTCTTTAGCTAATGTTCTGTGTTTTATTTCAAAAGATTATAGAAAAAGTGTGGCTGATGGATTATAGAGGAAATAGGCAAAGCTGCACAGAAGGGCATAACATCAGGTGTAAAAAAAGTAGTTGTTATAGTATGTATTATAAACCCCTATTTGTTGTCACTTTATAAAAGCCATACTTTCCCTCTTGCTCTAGAAAAAAATAGATATTAAAGAGACAAAATATATTGAGATTTATGAGGATTGACATTGCCTATTTCCTGTGAAGTACTATGGCCGAATGTCAATAATATTTGCATACATCATGCTCTTCAAACTTTCTTTCATGTTTGTTTTAGATGTTTGATTCACTCCATGTATTTTAGTATTCAAGCAGCTTAGTGGAACAAAATGGAAAGTTTTAAAATGGGAGTAGAACATTACATGTAAAATTCCTATTAATGGTGGTGGGAGGTCTTTCTCTAACTCTCCACAGTTTGTATTGAAAATTCATTTGAAATTTCTAACAATGGAGCTTTAGTAGATTACTGATTCAAAAGATTTTCAGAAACATCTGGTATTTAAAAAAAAAGTGTCAATTCGGCTATTGAATATTTCGAAGGAGGCAGAAACATACTGATCTGTCACAAAGAGTAAAGCCTATTGCTGTTTATCACCAATTACTTTAGAAAGAGGTTTAAAGAGAACAATACACATAATACACATTCTGTTTGTAAAATCAAGCATTCTATGGTAATCAACATTGTCTTTAACCTTGAATCAACTGACAATATATGATTATAAATACATGTTCTCTCTGAAAATAGAAGGGACAACATAAGCAAAAAGCATATAAGAATACATTACAATTACTTTTAAAAATAGATTCCATTAGAATAATTTGATGATCAGCAACTTGTTCAGCAATCATTTGTATGCTACGATTTTTTTTACCAAATAAAACCATTCACAAATAGCCAGACTGCACACTTACTCACAGAAGTTAAAACCTATAATTTATAAAATAAGTATTAATGGAAAGAGGATAAGTCAACAACGCAACTCACTGCATTATGCTGGTAAATTTTTTGCACAGCTGAAGGTATTACAGGCCATTAGCATGTCATCTCTTTATTGTACATTTGGTGGTTTTGAAAAATACGAGATCAATAGTTCTGAAAAGGTCTTTAATTTACCTAGAGCTAAGATTGATCCACAATACTTCATTCATGTGATTTCCATTTTTTCCATATAGGTCTAGCTGTAACATATTTCCATTCAACTCTTGACCCAAAAAATGAGCTCAGAATTTGAAAAATAAGGGAAGCTTTAAATTATCAATGCAGGACAGCACTCAATCACATATTTAAATATAATTAAGACTCTTACTGAATTTACTACAGTTAGATGAATTATAGTAGTTTACTACACTAATGAAATTTTGCAAGCCAAGTTTCTGACCCACAGTCTAAAGAATTCAGAGAGAACCTCTGTGCAAAGCAGAGGTAAAATGATTCACAGCCAAAGTTGTCAAAGTACCTTTATAGAAATGTGCAGTTGAACAAAAGGGCACTGTAGATATTCAAACCACTAAAAGACCAACAAAAAACCCCTATAGAATATAATAGAAGACCATACCAATGCCAGTAATATTTATACAGTAAATTTATCATACAAGATTCATTTATTTGGTGGGGTTTACAGCTGTAATTTCTTAGGAGGAAGTAAGATCTAATCTTAGAAACAAGCAGTAAGAAATACAAACTGCTAAGATATGAACAGGCATACCCTATTTGCAAAATTGCAAAGACGAGGAATAAAGTAAGTGAAAAACAGAGCTCAGGTTTTGATTATTTATGAAAATATGCAACAAAACATCCAGTCTTCTTCATTTTTTTTTTTTTTTTAATTTAGAACAAAAATTAGAAACACAGGACAGAATCTAACAATTAGATCTAAAAATTACATGCATGGGAATTTGGAGAGGTAGGAGCACTCAGACCAAAATTTTCAACACCTTCAAATGCCTGTCATGTCTTAGAAATTCAGAAGACTTTTTGTGTCTCATTATACTGAAAATTACCCATATAAAAGTCTTTTAGAATGATGTAAAAACTGAAACCATTATACAATTTTTTATTTGATTTGAGCTTGGACAGACGAGATTAATATTGTGCAGTGAAATTTGCATGGAATAAGAGTCAATAACTATCAATAGAACAAAACGAGATGATTATAAATGCTTATAGTAAGGATATTTTAAATTTATTTGCCTAGATTCTGAAAGTTTCCCGACAGTGGAAGTGATGTATATGAGGTAGAGAATCTGCCTGCACAGAATTTTCCTGTACAGAAGGATTCAGCTTTGATAAATTATCCTGTATGCACACAAAACAGTTAGTTTGGGTTGAAGCACAGGATATGAAAAACATATCTATTTTGCTGACATAGTGACAATGCCATTTTTCCCTGGACTCTAAAGTGGTTTCTCACTGGTGCARTTTTAAAGCCTAAATTCCATTAAATTGTTCATGCACTGAAGAAACCAGATAAAGTGATTGAGTTAAGTGATTTATAAACCAAAATTTTCTTGTTTGTTTTCTTTAGAAATTGCTGGATATAGAAATCTCTGTGGGCACTGTCCATTACTGTTATATAGAAGAGCATTATTGTAATGTCCTTTTATACTGCAGTCTTGCAAGCTGACAAAAACAGGGTTTCAAAAAGTTTTCATTTCTCCTCTGTGTTGAACAGATATTTCATCCCCTCCACAGTGTTAGCAACTGTGATGATGTCGCTCTTTCTTAAAAGCAAGAAATTTTACAGAAATTTAAATAGATATATTTACCTAGAATTTACACCAAAGTCCTTTTCATCTTTTTAAGCAACATTTAAGAATTTAAATGAAGTTTCAGATAGAGATTCAGATTTTTTTTTTTCRTAGCTTATAGGTCATCTTATGGTTTCTGTACAAGAAACCGTTTTATGGTTTCTTTTACTCRTATAAATTTATTCCTATAATTATGTTTCTCCCATTTGTGGTTTTCATACTGTCCTAACATTCAGAGCATTTTAAGGACTCTGAGCTATAAGACAACAGAAGGAAAAGGTAGGAAGGTACATAGTAATAAAGAGTCAGCTGAAAAACATGTAAGAATTGAGAGATCTTGGTTGCTGTAACATGCCACGTTGTATCGGACTTCACTTTGCAATCTAGTTAATTATGCCACATTGTTTCACAAAAGACACACAGCCCAATGCAAGCACCATAAATCTGCAGCTTTAATCTTTTCTTCAGAATACTGCTAGTATTTCTTTAGAATCCCATGTGAATGGAGCATTTCAGCACTTGCAGTCACTTCAGTTGGTTGATGACCAGCAATTCCTGTATCATCTTAATACTGGTTGCTATAACATAGATATAACAGGACTTGTAAAGCAGACATTTGTGAGCTTGGAGTTTGGTGAGTTTTTTTCCAAATAAATCCATAGAAACATGTTTGAAGCTTTTGTTACTAGTACATTTCTACATACAGGCTCCAATACTCCCCACTTGAAAAGTCAAAAATCTGAAAATGTGGATAGAGTTCCATCTCAGGCCTATAATTGGCAGGACAGGGTGAAGAGAACAGCTTTGATCTATTCAGTACTTCCATTTAGCAAGTAAATTGTTTTCCCCTTAGTTTTGTGGTGGGTTGGGTTTTGCGTTTTTCTGTTGGTGTTGGTTAGTAGGCTTTTTCCTGTAATCCAAAGCCTACTGAAATATTTAACTCTCCTTAAAAAAGAAAAGAGGAGAGCGCTTACAACTTAATTGCTAAATAATTTAGACCATAAATGGGATGACCTTTTTCACACTTCCCATTGTTCTATCTGAAAAGCTTTTTTGCTCTATTGCTTGTTCTATTTGTGGATATTGGGATGCATGCAGGCAGGTATAGCAGGGAGGAGAAAAGCCCAAGAAAAATGGTAATTTGATACTTTGTAGCCACAATTTGGGGCAAAAATCCAAGTAGCGTCAATCAATACCTTTTGCTTTTACATTGTAGCAAATTTGCTACTTTTGGGTTTTTTTACCCTCCTRTATTAGGGATGATACTGATTGCTACATAGTACCAACAAAGAGATATTGATCAGGACATTCTGGAGACGCAGATAAAATTGCCTTGCGGTTACAATAAGGGTATCCTTAGCAGGAAAGAAGAAAAAAAAAAAGTACATGATACAGCAAAAAGCATTTCCAATGTGATTTTGTCATGTTAATTGACATTCATTCCTTGTCATTTCCAGGAATATTTATGTCTTTTGGTTGGCTGAGGTTCAAGCTCATAATGTCACCATGAAGAGCTGAAGACTTAGACCCTGTCATCTCAGCACCAGAGAAAACTCAGTATCTCCTCCTTGTTTCTGTTCCTCAGGTGACAGAAGCATTAGGCAGCAACACTGTTTGTCCAGGACTGTGTCTTTTGGGWGACAAACGCCCAACAGGGTCAGAGCACTGGCACTTCCTGCCTTGATTTGGAGGCACTGACGATGAAGGCAGGGAGCAGATGCAGTGTCCAAGTCAGTGTGGATTAGAAAAGCAAAAGTCACTGAATACAGGGAGAGGAAATGTGATTAATACCTGTTACTGACTTTCTTTTGTCTCCTTGACTAAATTCCCTCTCCTTTTGGTAGAAATAAAATCCCACCATAASGAAATTTGGAGACAAAAAACATTTTATTCTGCCTTGATATTGAAGGGGTTTCCTTGTGCACTGAAACAAGGATATCTTCACTCCCTTTCTAAACATTTTCGCAGTCCAGTATTATACTTAGTTTTAAGGAGACAAGTATATTTCTGAATAGTAAGAGATCCCCCACATAATACCCTCATTCAATTAGAGCAGGGCTAAAACCACATGAAATTATGGAGAATTAGATGGTAATCAGTTGTGCTGTCACYGGACAAATCTTTATGTTACCCATCCTGCTTTCCCTGCTGCCTCACAATAACTCCTTCATGACTGCACACAGATGGATTCCTCAGCACCGAAGGAGAGCTTCCCTCAGCCTTGCTCTTCAGAGTATTTCATGGCTAATTAGCTGGACRAGAAGAGTAAGAGGGATGTCCCTGCAAGATGGGAGGGGAAGCAAGTACTGCCCCAAACAGACTGGAAGTACAAATGCAAATGTGTACTCACAGTTCGGCAAAATGCTCCAAAATTTAGGTTTTAAAATGTCTTTCTTTTTACTAATTCACCATCTGGTCTTACTTTTTAGAAAATGCTGATGTGCTGCTATGATACTTTATTGGCTCCTGCAGTACAMCTGGTAAATATAACAATATGCATTTCACTGAACACTGAACTAAAACATTTTAAAAACCCTAAAAAATCCTTTATCTTTTGCAAATCTTTTGTGACTGCCATGAATATTGCATTACACATGGAGTTGGGGGAGAAAAGGAGAATAAAAATAGGGTGATTACCAAATGCCCAGAAAATAAGAGTTTGTAGGATAATTTCAATGCCTTTGGACACTCACTTAACATCTCTCTGATTTCCAGTCTCTGAAAAGGGTATGAAAGCAGATGGAATTAAAAAGGGTATAAAAGCACTTAGAATCAATTTCACGCCGCACTGGGAAAAAAAAAAATCAACTACTTTTGTAATTCAGACTAAAAACCTGCTGCATGTTTTATATCCTTCTATAAAAATCCAAACCAAACCAAACCAAGCCAAACCAAAAGACTGGGTTTTTTACCTAGAAATATTCTGTTCATTTGATCTGGTTTTCTACACACAGAGGTCTTTTGAGTCTTGATGTGAGAAGCRTAGAAAAGAAACTGACATAAAACTGAGTATACACAGTTATATTTCTGAGTTGTCAGAACACTATTTTACAGCTTTCACATTTGTTGAAAATTACAACCAATTAAATTGCTCACTATAATAAGAATAAAACTGATGCTTAAGAATTTAAATAATTTCTCTCATACACCTGATAGAAGCCAACACAACAGTGACCTGGTAAACACACTGACAAAGAGGGATRCATCTTCAGCTGGAGGCCCAAGACATCTCTGATAAGCTCACACTAAACCTCTGTGAWGGGGAGTAGCTGGCAGAACAAAGAAACCTCGATGGGTCCAGAACAAAGAAACTGTGATGRTGAACTGAACTCCCAGGAAACAGGAATCAGCAATAATTATTCCAGTAACTGATGATATGTGCCCACTTATATATCTTCAGTAAAAAGTACAAAAAGCAAATTGCTGCCTACTCAAAGAGAGCTTCTCTGCACACTCTTTCCAGTGCTTGACCCACACAAGATCTCCTGGAGAGACCAGAGTCTTGCTGGAGATGCCTGCCTGACTCCACACTCCATGACACGAGGACGTGGATAATCACTAAAGCGAGAATTTTTTCTTCAGTGATTGGAACAACTTGGTGAGTGTTTTAGCAGTAACATCCTGTATAATACATTTATGGGGCACACACGGAGGGAAACGTTCATAAGCATATATTTGCTTCAGTAGTTGGAACTCAGTAATTGCTTTACTCTAGTAATATATATATACATACATATATAAATTTAATTGCTCTCCTAGTAGTAATTTTGCAGTGACTTGTATATATATTATGCATTTGGTTTTAATAGCAGTAACTTTGTAGTAACTTGTAATAAAGGCATTCTCAGAAATGCAGACTTCTGTGACCTTGTGTATTGTGGAACCCTGAGAATCCCAGTCTCTATCTTCATGCACCTGCCAGTCAGGGAACCCTCACAGGTCATGATAGTGACCACTACACCATCACAGCAAAACGAAATGTTAAATGACTACAACAACTAATGGAGAAGAGACTCCCAGAATAATGGCACAATGCTTAACATGTTTGATAAGGTCAAYTTCCACACTTTTGATAAGGTCATTTGCTGCAGTGGCCTTTTTGAAAGGCATTTTTTGTTGTTATGTACCATTTTACATTTCATCAGACTAATGCGTATGAAGGATCGAAAAAAACAGGTATTTCATAGAATTATAGAATAGAATCATAGAATCATTAAGGTTGGAAAAKATCTCCAAGATCATTGAATCCTACCTTTGACCGAATACCACCTAGTCGACTAAACCATAACACCAAGTGCCATGTCCAGTCATTTCCTGAACAATTTCAGGGACAGTGAATCCACCGCCTCCCTGGGCAGTCCATTCCAATGCCTAACCATCCTTTCAGTGAAGAAATTCTTCCTGATTACCAGCCTGAATCTCCCCTGGCACAACTTGAGGCCATTTCCTCTTTTTCTGTTGCAAGTTGACTGGGAGAAGAGACTGATCCTCCACCCAGCTACAACCTYCTTTCACGGAGTTGTAGAGGGCAACAAGGCCTCACCTGAACCTCCTTTTCTCCAGGCTAAACCACTTTTATGCTTAAGATTCTGGCACAATGTTTAAAATAATTATCTCTAATAAACTGTCAGGAAAGCAGTGTTCCCCAAGGTTGTAAGGTGCTGCCACATAATGCTGAAGCAGGAGTTAAATCACTCACTGAAGTGACATCAATGTTAGGATTTATCGCAGAGGTAGGACTTGGGTCCCTAGAGGAAAAATAACTGGGATATTTCTAAATGCCCAAAAAATGTCTCAGTGGGCATCGAACAATTTCAAAAAACAGAACCTTCATTCTGATATGGACTGAATGTGACTTATCTTTGAATTGAGAGTTCTTCATAATAAATTGAAAAAGTGATAAGGGGAGGAATAGCTTTCATAGATCTCCACAAAGTACAAAATATATTGTGTTACAGTAAACATCCCAAATATACTAACGCCAATAAAGACAACAGTATAGACGAGGCCATTGATTTATTCATAAATTTTGATCTGTTTTCGCTTTGTGTATGACCCCATTTAATCATTACATGTTTTTAAGGTTGTCATAACAATCTCTTCTAATGTTTTTAGTACTAAATGATGTTTTATAGGACAGTTCTATAATCTTGTCAATAGCCATTTCGCCGTACGTTTTCATAAATGAGACTTACTAGTCTCAATTGTTACTACCTCCTGGTAAGATAAATATTCTAAAAGTTGAATAAACATGATAAATAAAAATCCTCTTTTAGAAATGTGCCTCTCTGTTTCCAGTGATTAATGACCAGCTCTGCCGTTCATATTGCATTCATAATGCAGGACATATTTGTCACTTGCTCTGCCCAGCCCACTCTGTATCTCCTCCTTGACTATGCACTTGTTCCTCTAAAGGCAAGTAGTGTACGCAAGGAAAAAAACACCCTTATTCTTTCCAACCACTTTGCATTCTCTCACATTTCTGCGTCACATTGTGCTGCACCTCTGCAAGTAAAATAGCCAACCTAGACAATAAGCAATGGTAGAAATGTAAATAAATTACTTAATAAATTATATCTATTATCCTATTATCCAGCATATGTAACAAGTCTCTGGAAATGCTTATGATCTAGCACGGACTTAAAGTTTATATAAAATTATTATTTGTGTTGATAATATCTACTGTGCAACCATCATTTATTCTGATAGTGTGAAAAATGTATAGATGAGGTTAGACAGTAATAATTTTTTTCTGTTTAATTATTTTTCTGAATTTACCAAATTTATCTAAAATTTGTGCTGTTTATTTTGTGAACCATACACTCAACTGTCTGCTGTCATGCCACATGGTTTTTTGCTTTATTTCTTGTTCAGTGGCTGAACAAGCACAAACGTATGTCACAGAGCAGTAGCCCATGTCCACAACTGTGGCATGAATCAGGACTCTGAACAGCAGCAGCAATGCAACTCCTTTCATGTCTCAAAACTAGTAGTTTCCTCTCTCCAGCTCCAACCTTCCACATATATAACTTTCTTAAGAAAGCTTCACAAACTTTCTTAAGAAAGCTTCTGCAAGTACTTGACACCACATTACCCTGCCTTGTGTCAGCTAACTGCGAGATGCATTGCTCCCAAAGTGGAATCCATGATCCTGGAGCAGGGGTACTCAAGGTCAATATACCACATATGGAGAGAGTTGATCACTTGAGCGCTGGATTTGCAACAGTGAGCCTGCTGAAAAAAAGGGCTCTCTGAGCTGGCTAATAAAAAAAATGTAATGGAGAGAGCTTATCTTAAGCTTTTTCCTAATCCACAGTTAGAAGCACTTAATTTAAAGTTGAGTGAAAGCAGCTGGTACCTCCAACCAGGGTTTACAGACAGAAACACTCCCAGAACTTGGAGAATAAGTTTTCTAAAACACAGCGAGGAGGGAACAGCCTGTCCTTAATGATATAGTGAGGAAAAGAAGGCAGTGAGATGGGAAGAGATTCCCTGTCGTCCTTCCCCTAGCAGTTGTAACACCAGCGCAGGAGTTAGCCCTAGTATACAGTCACTCCTGTCTGCCCTTGGATGGAATTGCAATTCCCTCCAGGCCTAACCCACAGCTACTTCCACCACAGAAACAAACACACTGCTAAGCCCCAGTTTGTTATGAAGTATCTAATATTTTCCAATACTGAATTAATTTTCCAATTCCTCTCTACTTCATGTACTGAAGCTTCTGATTCTCTGCTTCTTAAACTGCTTTTCTCCTCTATGCTTCTCCACTTCTTACGACAAGCAATTTGCACCTACTGTCAGAGGCTCCATTCAACAATGTCCCATTCTGCCTGAATCTTGTTTTGCCTTTAACAATAGGAGTTGTTGTAGTGACCGTGGATGAAGGTCGGCTTTCTTTTGGTAACTAATTACTCATAACAATCAGCATCAGATGACCAAGTTACCTTTGATATTGTGTTTTCTATTCTTTTGTAAATTCTCAGTTTTAAGAAGACAGGAACAGACATAACAGGAGCATCACCAGCAGTTCCCAAGTATCTTCACTAACTTTTTTTCTCTTTTCCTCCAAAGTGAACAGTTTTTACAACTTATAGCCTAAAACGTCGCCATCCACGGTTTTCCCCTCTGTTAAAGCTTTATGCAGCTGAAGAAAAAAAGCAATTGAGAAAGCAATATAAAGTCCTGCTGCAATCTCTTGATTTTGAGCATACTGTATTTCTTGGTGCAGATGAGCCATCCACTAATAAGTTTCTCAAATTATCCAAACAAACTCYGAACTTCCTGCTGGTTCATTTCTCTGCATCCTTCTCTTTTCTCTTGTTGTCAGCAGCATGGTTCCTTCCATGCTGTTAGACCACCTGTTCAAAAGAATAATAATAACAATACCCCTTACTGCTAAAAATATAGCATTTCTCCCAAGTTAACAAATTTCCCATTACACCACTTTAAAATTATCTTGGTGCAATTAACATATCCTGATTGATCCCATTGGAAGTATCCAGGCACTATAATGTAACTAGTTAATCTCCACAGGAAGAGTCAGCCAAATCACCTGCTCATACTCATGATGGGGTCTAAATTGAATTCCACAGGCACAAGCTCTGGCAGAAGTCACAGTTTATTTAATATCTGCCAGGAGTAAGCTGTGCTGTTATGGAAGTAGCTGCCACATTCCCTGTACCACAGTCAGTGCAAACACAAAAGCTCAGTTTAGCAGGTATGCCACAATCCAGTATCAAACCTCTTTCCTGCAGCTGGGCTCCCTACAGCAACAGTTACCTCCAACAGAGAGATGGTTCCAAAATTAAATTGCCTTCCCTCAAATACTGAATCTAATAGCTTATATTTCTCTAATTACTCTCACTCCCATGGCATCTCTTCCTGGCTCTGGTAACAAGTTGAGTGTGGATGTGCCTTGTCTATTTTCAGACATGGGGAAAGGGTTATTGACATTACCCCTCAAAATCTGCATATTTTAGCAATGCCCTAAGGTTTGTTTAATTGGAGGAATTATGATCTTTTTTCTATTTCAGTGCAATTTTTCCCACGGGATAACTTTGGGTCTCTGTCAGCCTTTTTACAGCAGGGAGAACAGTAATAATCTCCAGCTGTGAGGAGAATTCAGGTACAGATTTTGGTTCAGTTACGAAAAATAAACRGAAATATCAGAGATTGCTGAGTCAAGATTTGGCCAACGGTACATGTGAAAGTGTGGAACATGACTGATACCATGTTGGTATTGTATTTTTTAAAGAAACCCAAACAACAAAAATTAAACAACCACACATACATCCCATTGTGTTAGAGTCTAAATGCAAAAAAAAAAAAAAAAAGAAACAATTATTGCCCAAAAGAATTGCAATGTAATTACATGAAATACTACCAGTTCTTTTAAAAAACAGAGGACTGAGCAATAGATTGTATATTTAAGATTTTTGCAGAAGGTTATGACAGAAATACCAGAAGTCACAGAGGGAGGAAATGAAGATAAAACGTCTCAAATTCAATCCGCAATCTTAATCAAGCTCATCCTTTCCTTCCTCTGAGGGTCCTGATTAGCTGCACAAAATGACTGATTCCAACCTACAGCTTATTTTGAATATATTAACGATGCAGGCCAAGGCCACTCCTGTGAATTAAGATGAACAAAATTGACACCCAAGGTCATAAACTCAACCTGTCAATCAGACAAACAAACCCCAAACAAACACGGGATTGCTTGGATATACCAACAGCCCAGTCCCGTGAAATACTTATCCCAAAGATTCCTAGGTCGATCAAATGGCTTCATGAATAATTCACTTACACTGAAGCTGAAAAAGTTTCTCCAGACTTTATTTGGTATGCCCACGGTATAACTTTGTAAAGAAGAGAAGCATTTCATTCACATATAAATTTTTGAATTCATGCTATAGCCACCATTAGGATGGCCAGAAATTACCAATGTTCATCTAATTAATGTTCATCTAATTAATGTTCATCTACCTTTGACATGATTTAAACTAATCTTCCRTGTTTGCAAAATCACCATCCTGCACTTTAGAAGAGATTTGAAGTATCTGTACCTTAAAGAGCGAAACATCCCAAGAACAAACTATATCAAGCAGCTATATCAGAAGAAAATGMTCAACATAGTCAGTTCTGTTCTTTAAAGGTCAGTATTGAAAGTTATATATGTAAATCAAATCTTGATCTTTTTTCTTTTTTGTAGTCTTTATAGAAATGTTAATTGTAACATTAGGCTTTGATAATACTATTCTGTTGGTTTAGGGGTTTCTTTAAATTAAAAAGTAAGAAGAGGTTGTTTTTCACTGTTGTTTTGTTTCATTTTTAAGTCAGAGACATGTTTTCAAGTTTGGTTAGGAAGAAATTCTCACATGTCATGAGTCTGAGAGGAACATGGAACAAAAGGTCAAATTTCACTTGCTGCTGCATGTTTTTGTGTAGAAACCATACGTACAATGGGAGAATGATGTAGCCTGAGAATGACTTGTGTGGGCATGGAAAAGTCTTRGGAAAAAATACAATTTAAACACAGTTGGGAATAAAACACCTACCTAAGAGTACTATATTCTTCCTTTTTGTTGATGGTTCTGTAGATTTGGGGGTTTTTTTAGATATTAATGTTAATGATTGCCTGCATACAGAAAGCTTATTCGAGGTAGTATGTTTTCCCTGAACACTCTTGGTTCCATCCTCTTGGCAGATATTCAGCTCCTATTGTTATTCACTACTATCCAAAATATATTTACCATCTTTTGTATGAACTACTATTCCCAGAACCACCTATTTATTTCAAATTTCCAATTTTCTAGATTACATCTTCTAGACTTGTACAGAATTCAGCTTCASAGAACTAAGCCTTTCCCTGCTAATGTTATCATCCTGAGCTATTGTTCTGAAATTTTTCATTTTGTTACCTGTACCTCTTCTCCATTCAAATGAGGATAACCGGAAGCTCCTTAATTTTTAATGGAAACTTAAATTCTTGAAACTCAAAAACACTTTTTCTGCATCTTCTGAAAGATATTAATGTCCTCTCTATAAATCAGTGAGTAACTGTTCCCAAAGTTTTCTACCAGAGGACTCTCAAGTGCGTGATATGATAACAGTATAATCTTCAGCTTAGAATGCTCTCTGCTAGTACTGGCTCGGATTTTATTTGTGTTTCTAAAGGATGCTCTGCATGGAGCAATCAGTTTCAGTGATTTATTTTTCTCCCTTACAGAGTAACCTCTTTTGATAATCACTCTGTTGAAAGCTTCTGGTATTTCAGATTAGTTTTGAAAACATAAGCAAAAGTTTTATGTGAGTGACTTTTTTTTGTTGGGAGGCACACAGAAAATTTGCTCTTACAGACGAGAAGTGTGTTTGTTTAGATCTAGATCACCAAATGATTAATGAGTGAAATGAGCATCAAAATCAACACTTACTTCATAAATATGTTAACGAAAATATAGGCATCCATCTACTCGATACACAAGCAAAATTGGTAGGACTTGAATTTCAGACTTGTTAATAAAAAAAAGTCTAATCTTTTAGAAAGAAAATAGAAGACATAATAGGAAATGAGAGCTTGATTTATACAGATGAGAGAAGAGGAAATATTAAATTCAGCTTTGTACAGCACATGATACCTGTGATAAGGAATAGATTACAGCACTGTACATATGGATTTCCATATATATATATATTTATATTTATATATATCAGCTACAGTAAACTGACAATGTAATTAAGCCATAAAAAGTTAATCATTGACAGAATTCCATTAATCTGTCAACAATAATTTTTCCAGTTTTCTTCTCACTTTTAACAACTTATAGAGAAATGTCCTCTTGTTTCCTTCCCTAGGTATTATTTCCTGTCATCTGATATTTGCTTCTACCWAAGCCAGCTATATATTCTTGCTTTAGATGAAGCTGAAAACTGAGAGCCCTTGAGTCCCCACACAAGGCTTTTTCATATACATATGAAGGGACAATCTGTCTGGGATTTTAAAATGACTGGTGTGTAGAGATGAAGCTTGAGACCTGAATTTTATGTTGTCTTGAGTGCTAGTCATAAATAAGGGAAGACATCTTTTATTAAAATTGCAGAATGAATCATTTCTACTGATTCTCCAACAGTTAATGAAATAAGCGCTTCTTCTTGGTTCTATTTGGTTGCGAAACTTGGCTGACTGTTGGTCATTTCAGTGGGAACATGACAAGAACACCTGCAGCTATCTCCAGCTAATCTCTGTAGTAACTAGATGTGTGTCATTTCAGAATTGCCTATACCAAAACTCACTCTTTGAACTGAATCTGGAAATCATCTGTAAACCACCACAACCTACAGACTACAAAGGCAATGAGCCCCCAAGGGAGGAACCTATAGACAGGCAGGCTGCTGCTGTAACCACTGTGATTAACAGATGAACTTCTGACAGATTCTAGATGTAACTGGGGCATTTCCAATTACAGCTTCTTCAGCTTGATCTTCCCTTCAAAGAAGCAGAATCAATAAACAATGGAAGAACTCTTCAGCCCCAGAAGAATGGTAAGCTGAATACTAATATTTTCCTCTTTTTTTTTCCTGTCCTATTTTTTCTTTTAGGTGCTGTACAAAAGTCCCAAAACCAAAAGTGAAGTCTCTGGCTCTTGTTTACTATGTTTCTTCACTGTGGCATTTTGGCAGAGTGGTATAAATGTTTCACTGTAGAACAGAAACATTTGAAGCCAGATGTAGGATACAGCTGATTTATTAATTTTATCAATTTAATTTTATTGATTCTATTTTATTTATTGACAGTTTAAATTGCATAAAAATATCTTAATAATTCACTGGGATTGTGACCCTCAGAGTAAAGGTATTGCTGAACCTCCTCTGGATATTGCACTTTTCAGATGAGTGATGCTCTGTGCTTCACAGTCACAGAATCACAGAAACCTTTAAGATGGAAAAGACCTTTAGGGTAATTAGGTCCAACCTTTGACCAATCACCACCTTATCATCTAGAACAAAGTGCCACATCCAGTTGTTCTTGAACACCTCCAGGGATGGTGACTCCACCCGCACTCTGGGCAGTCCATTCCAATGCTTAATGACCCTTTCCATGAAGAAATTCTTCCTCAGTACTGATCCGAACCTCCCTTAGTGCAGCTTGAGGCCATTTCCTCTTGTCCTGTCACTTGTTGCCATGGAGAAGAGACTGACCCTCACCTGGCTACAACCTCGTTTCAGGGAGTTCTAGGGAGCAATAAGGTCACCCCTGAGATTCCTCCAGGCTAAACAACCCCAGCTTCCTCAGCTTCTCCTCAAAGGACTTACTCTCTAGACCTTTTATCAGCTTTTGTTGCCCTTCACACAAAAAGAGATTCATCTGATTTAGTGCACATGCTAGGACTAGTCAGTCCCTTTTCCATCCATGGAAACAGTGGGCATTTTCAGATCACCATTCTTCTCATCCTCAAGGTGACATTTAAAACAGCTCAAATGATTTATGTCTTTAAATTCTTTATTTCTCCTGACTGAAAAAAAAAGGCATTTAGGAAATAACCCAATGTAGATATATTTGCTGTAGACACCTAGAGTTCAGTAAAATAAATTAACCTTCACATCCATTTCTGACATATAAAATTGTCTTAATATGTTCATACCTCAAAGTATACCACTAAAAGACTATAGTGACAATTTTGTATACAATAGTCATGATTTTTCTCTAATACTTATAATTTAAGGGGAAAATGGATAGTGATGGATACACTTCAACAGACAAGCAAAGAAAGAATGGAACTTGCTATTCCATATGCATTGACTGCTACATGAAGGGATTCAACTGATCTATCTTTGATGAAGGGGCACAACCGAGGACACAGCAAACGGCAAAGCTGTATTTATTCTTCCCTGCTTAAGTTTTTGTTTTGCAGAGATCTCAAAAAACACTATAAACAAAAGAATTCTCATTATTTTAATTATATAGAGACATAAACAGAAGTGCAGAGAAAGAAAGATATTTAATTAAGGTTGTTTATTAGGCTAATGATAATGAAAGTTCCCTTAGTCCCATTTCAAGTCACATTGGACACTTAGAGTGTCTCAGTCTGTAAAGTCTTTCACATAAAAAAGGAAACGAAAACACTGGAGATCAGCAATGTATGTATGACCATTTTGAACAAGAARCAGTAACGTATTTTGTTTCTCACAATGCTGATGAACTAGTTTCTAGGACATTCTCAGAAAGGGATTTTATCCAAAATGCATTCTTCTTTTACAGATGAAACAGAACAGATTCACAAGGTTACTGAAGATTAACTTTATTTTTTTTGGTGGGGAGGGAGAGGTGTGTCTTTATAAAGAAGAAAGCACCTCAGGAATCATTCAATCTGTAGCACGCCCATTGCTAAATGCAATTTAAGACTGCAGTGTTTTGATGGCGTATACTGGAATATTTGTATGAACAGCTTTCTTATATATTTACAACAAATGGTTGTGCTGGAAAAACTGTATATACAGACTCTTGTGCAATTGTCAGACAGATTCTGAAATGTCCCTTTAAAAGCTCCCTTCTGAGGAACAGAAATCAAAATCAAGCACAGTAACAGTCAGTATAATAATAAAAATACATCACTGTAATGTACAACACTTTCTTCAAGATATTGAAGCTTTGGGAGTTTCGTGAACTTTAATATGAGAGTGGATAAAAACTACAGAAGTTGTGTGCATAAGAATTGAGAAGTTATGTGATATGTAAGTTAATTGTTAATTGATAAGGTAGAAAAGAATTCTTCAAACTGTGTTATGTAAAGACTTTCATCACAGGCTGCCACTTGAAATACAACATTAGTTACATTAGCAGGGGACTAATGAATTGAGTTATGCCTAGATGATCATAGCAGGCAGCCCATACCCCATGTGGCAAACGCAGCAAAATGTGTGCAGGTCCCTGCCATGCTAAAGGGGGAGGAAACACTTTCCAGAATCCACATATACATACAGCAATAACAGCAACTGCAGAAAGAAAATAACAAAAAAAACAACCCAATGTTCAGTCACAGAAAAAGTCTTCCCTTGTCCTCTGAACCAAGTGACTGAAGACCTTAGTAATTTTAATCACTCTCTCCCTGCAGCTGCAACAGTTCTGAGTCTACAGAAAGCATCCCAGGCAATCTTGTCACCCCCTTTACTCACTAAAGAAGCAGACAGGCAGACAGCTTATGGATTTATCATTTCCGACACCATTTGGTAACACTGGGGATATTCAGCTAACAAATACATGGGGACACTTTGGGAAATGAGAGGAAGGTGGTCATGTTCAGTGATTTTTTTTTTTCAGGAAAATTGCAGCTAAATTTTGTGTCACAGAAAATGCACACTTTGAGAAAAGAACAGGAACAAGGCATTCAGGGTCTACAAATTTGTACTAACAACAAAAAGCTGGATGGCGTATAGTCTATGTGAGATTCTAAGCAGGGCATCATACATAGCAGCTCCACCATTTATGTTGAAATAGAAGTTAAATTGCAATATTAATCTAATTCCATAAACCAATGTCACCATAAAGAAGAAAATCAAGCTTTGAATTTATGAAGGTCTGGCCAGAAATTTCTTCCAAAGATCACCAGACTCCACCTAGCTGAATCAGCTACTGAAACACTTTAAAGACACATAATGCAGAGAAATGAAATCACACAAAATAATATAATGGTTATTCAAAACACAAACTGACTAATGGCAATATACATTTATGAACAAGCACTCATATGTTGCCCAGTAACAAGACAAGAGGCAAAAAGCACAAACTGAAACATCAGGAAACACAGTTTTACTGTGACTGTGACTGAGCCTCAGCACAGATTGGCCATGAAATCTGTGAAGTTTTCAKCCTTGGGGATATTAAAAAACTGTCTAAATAGAGTCCTGGACAGCCAGCTCTAGGTGGTCATACTTGAGCAGGGGGGTTGGAAAAGATGACCTGCAGAGGTTCCTTCCAGCCTCAGCTGTGCTGTGGTTCTATGTTTCTGCAGCAGATATTTTATTTATTTTATCATTCGTAATGTGGAGGAAGAAAGGAAGACAAGAAAGAAAGGAAAGAAGAAACAGAATGTTACTTCATGATGTACATTTTTTCCTGCTATTTGTAAATACGTGTGAGTAATTTAAGGTTCAACATTTTAATGCAACTATTGAAATTCCATCACAATAAAATACTTTACTTAACTGAAATAAGAGCTTCCAATCAGATATGAAATATTTATTTATATATATTCACGTTATTTTTCAATTATTTAGTTTATTACAGAAATAATTTAGGTATTTAATGTTTGTGTTACTTTTAATTAAGCTGGTTTCTAAATAAATTTTATATTAAGGCAGTATAGAAGTGTAAGTGCAATAGTACAATATCTAGAGATAACATGCGCAAATTAATGCATTATAGAATTTCAGCACATCATTTATATGTGTCAAAGTGTAATAGCATGGGATGCATCACCATAAATCATTTCTCATTTAAAATGTTGGAAAGGTCACCTTCAGACTTAGGACAATACTAGCTATATTGGTTTTATTAAGTGAGTGATCAAACTAATAATTGAAAAAGTGCTATTCACACTTTGCAAGTGCAGACTGTCCATTACTTTTTATTTTTGTCAAGGATGACTTCCTCTCTGTAAAAAGAAAACAAGAAGTAGAAAGGGAGAGAATCCAAGTTAAATGAGTCCATTAAATAGGATGCTGATTACACTGCTTCCAGATAAGGAGTGGCAGGTTGCTATAAATTGAACAAAGCTATACCTGAAAGTGTGTCTAAAGAATTCTGAAGTCTGGAGGAATTGATTTATCAATTGCATGAATGTATTGGTTCATGCAAGACCAGCATACAAACAGACAAACCAAAGAATGCTATAGGTGCTGGAAACAAAGAATATATTTCTGTATACATTGTGAAAGAGCTAATTTTATGTTCAGAATGCCAGTTATTTAGAACAGCACTATTTGCAATGTCCATCGAATATTAAATCAGTAACAAGTATTTTAAGAGGATAATAACCCTGGATAATCTGTAAAGTTTACTACTGCTATCTGCTGCTAAAAAATCCAAACAAACAAACAAAAGATGCTGTTGATGAACATACTTTTAGTCTTTTTTCTCAGAACTCATCTAGTGACAGATGAAACTCTTCTCCCTCTAGAATATTCATACCAGTCTAAACTTGCAGTTATGTGGATGAATATTGCAAGACTGACGCAATGTGTTTTTTGTTTCAGTGAGAGCATAAACACTGCGACAATTTTTTTTCCACATTCTGTAGGAAGCTGAGCTTCACCAGAGAGGAATTTTTTCTCTAAGAGACTCTCAGCTGCTATTCACTCTCACACTAGCACATTTTGGGTGTAAAGTTGCCCTCCAGGTCCAGAAAAGTCTTACTCTGAAAGAAACCAATTCCTTTACAGAATACACTTTCTAAAGACAGCTGATTCTGTTTGCGACTCCAACTTCTGCACCATGTGGGTTTAGGATTTTTTTGTGAAAACTCAATAAATAAATTATTCTGGCTTGCCTGTAGCACCTTCCATTTGAGTTTTTCCTTGATATTACAATTGACAATTATCCAAATCTCAACTGGTCACCTATAGGATCAACGATAAAGGGATTCAATCTTAAAACCCTTGCATAAGACAATGAAATCAAGCTGTCTTCTGCAGCTGGTTCTACCTATTCACCGATTCAAAGATCAACCCCAAAAATTAGTTTAGATTTAGATAATTAAATGCTTAAATGTGCCTAAAGGTGAATTTTGCTTTCCATCTTCAATCTAGATACTGTCCTTCACCCTTTTTTGCAAAATAGTTGTATTGATAAGCTCATTTCAACCAAATGTTAGAACCAGCACAGCATACTCAATCTCTTGACCTGTCAGGTTTTGGTTTTCAACCAAATGTTTTCTTTAATCTAGTTGTCCTTTGTCTTCTGTAATTCTATTTTATCCTGGCTGTCCTGTAGCTCTCAAAGGTCCATCAGCTTCTCCTGCAGCTGATCGCCACCCTTTTCCATGATTCTACCGATCTCTCATAAGACTCTGGGATATTTTTACCTTTATAGGTTACCTTTGATAGCCTCAGCGGTGAGAGCAAACTCATCCATCACCTTTACGATAAAGTCGCTCTGATGATTCTGTGAATCTCCTTCCTTCTCTTTCTTTCGGCTCTGTTTCTTTCTCTTTTACTGCCTGATGTCAGGCCATCAACTTAGAGCTTGAAGGACAATTGTAGTAAGGAAGAGCAGATGTTCATTGGTTTCAACATTTGCTACTAGCATGATTTAGAGGACCCTCCTCAAGTTCTGAACTTTTCAGATTGCGGCAATTTGGGTATCAAAAACTTGTGCTGTTTTTATCAAAGTACTGTTCCCACTCCTCTTTAAAAGTATCATATTCAAACTTTGGAAAGCTTGAATCCAGCTCTTTTCTTAATATGTGAGTTTGTCTAAATGCCTGTCCCTGACACATTTGGCAAACAAAATAGAAGAGAAATTATGTTTGCCTGTCACAAACACAGCAAAAGAAGTAAAACAGAAGAAATTTTTGTTGGAGGAATTTTCTCTTTATAATAGATGTATAATGAACAACATTCTTGTCTTCAGTGGAAAAACAATCAAGAGAACAATTCCACTAATGTAGTCAACAAAATGAAGAGATCTCTATCTTGTTGACAATTTATCTTACTCATCAACAACTTGATTTGTTTGTGGGTCTATTATTTGAATCAGAAAAAAGCTCCATAAATTTGTTTTATTTTAAACATTGAAAATAAGTGATAGCCTCCCCCAGTTTCAGTACAAAATATGAAAGCTAAGATTTTTCATTATATTTTCATCCAGCACACAACAGTGTAAATTGTCTTGACACAAGAAAACTAGGCTCAAACAGCTTTGTCAAGTGATTAAAATCCAAGGGGAAGTAATTGTCATCTGAAACACTATCTATAGTAGGTGACAACGCTATGTATATACAGTGAAATAAAGAAAGTGAGAGAAACGACAACAAAACAGTGCTTTAAATGTTGGTGGGGGGAAAAGAAGTGGAAAATCAGAAGATCTGGTAGTCTTTGAACACACTGATATTCTTCAAGAAGCTACTTGCACCAGATACCTGCCTTTGGGATTGTTTTTAGTAACTTAAATTCAGCAAATTTTTCAAATTCTGGATAAGTTCCACCATGACTATCAAATAACATATAGTCCATTCGGTATATCTTAGCCTTTCCTGGATTCATTCTTCAGCCACAGGCACTGAATAAACAGCACAGAATGGGGTCTGTCAAGTCCAACCTTCTCCTGGTTTGCTACTTCATTTACCCTTCTGAGTTGTGGTTGGCCTGGGATTTATCCCAGTGATACTACTTTGTGGGAGTCAGCACCCTCACAGCCTTTTAAATTTTCACTCACACTTCACCATAGAAACTACTTTTCCACCAAAAAAGAATTTACCCCCAGACTGTTATGTATATCCTGTCCCTTGCCTTTACTCTTTCCTCAGAAAAAGTTGTTCTTGTTTCTTCTGGCTTTTCTCAAGAAAGTTCAGAAGAACTGTAGTTTGAAAGACTGAAATTAGCAAAACTGTACTAAGATTTATCTGATTAGCAGTGTGTCTAGTTACAGAGAACAGGCTGAAAGGAATTTGCCTGCCATTTTGCACAGCCACATTTTGGCAGACATGAATTTTGGGGAGAGGAAGTCAGTCTCACAGTCACAACGCAAAACTGTTTCAGGCACTAACCACTACACCAATCAAATACTTTCAACAAAAAAAAGATGCTCATAGGGCAAAATTCAGTGGAAGGAAGCCTTCCAGAAGCAAAAATTTCCGAGGAAATGGGTAACTCTGCTGCTCAGCATCTGCTTGGGCCAACTGCCTTGTTAGGCTGTGGGATGGCTGGCAGTTCCAGTTTGCCTTGGAACAGGTGGGTGAGAGTGGAGTCAGGAACGGCTCCAGTTTTCAGTTTTCATAAGATATGAGGAAAGGCACTTTAAGAAAGAATACAGAATGAAGTGAATCAGTAGCAAGTAGAAAATTTTGGTGAAATGTAAATTGTGCATATCTTAAATATATTCTCTATTTTACCCTATCTGTTAAATATGGTTCTCTTACATCCTGTTGTAGTTTATCAAGTTTAATCTCCCAAATGATAATCTTTAGATACATGAAGACCTAACCATCAAATATGGTGCTTCCCACCATGAAATGTTCTGCTTAGGAGAATATATTGGATGCATATCCAGATTTTCTTGCAAAGGTATATGGTTATGATTTTCTCTGGAAAAATCAACCTTGTTCCCATTACCTATTTTAAGTAGTCATGATTTTATGTATTTATTATACAGTGATTTCAAAGAAATGGATGGTCAGTGAACTGCTGTGGCTTTTTTTTCTGTGCTTTTCATCAGAATGTGACACTGAAAACACCCCTTTAAGTTAATTACAAAATTGCTGTAAGAGAAAGAGAATACAAGTGAGAAAGAAAACAGAGTATGGATTGCTGAGTGAGGATCCATACTTCGAAGTTTAGGCAAATTTAGGTTTGTGTGGTTAAGATTCTGTTACACCATTGTGTTTAAGATTACAGGTATTTTTACACAGGAAAATGCAAGCAGTTATTCACATTATGAGAAGCTCCTGTCCAGATGGTGGGAAGCAGTCCTGGGAGGGTTTATTTCACCTAGAATACTTTGATATTTTCCATAACACCACATTGGAAAGGCATCAATTATTGTTACTGCTGCCTACGATTACTTGCTGACTAAATGATAAAATTGAGTCTTTTCATGGTCTCCAAAAACAGATTAAAAGATAGACAGTTGCCCAGTTCATCCCATTCAGACTCCTAAAATACCAGTATAGAGTATTATTTTCTTCAATAATTCTCACTATTAAAAATGTTGTTATTTATACCAGTGACTCAGAAAACTTTTCAATATTTTCAAAAACCTGGAACAGAACTGAAGTATTCATGTAGTTCATGTAGAAAATATGTATTCATGTAGACTTGAGAGAATACTTATTACATTTCCAGCTAATTAGTGCTGGCACATAAAATGTTATACTTTGCCATCTAGCTCAGAAGCGAGATGTTTACTAAACACTGTTTCCTACCCAACAGAGAAGTGAGGATGGTAATAAAAGGCTTTCTATCTCTGAAGTTTTCTTTGATTTATCTGATAAGGTCTCCAGTCTGCTCATGTTTCTGCAATCTGGCCCATGCATGGACCTGTAAAGCTTCTGGGCAGTGTTCATGGGCTTCCACAAATAACTAAACAGAGTCTGGGGGAAAAGTGGGCATTAGGGAAGCTAGYAAGAAATAATTTTTAGCAGTGCATTTTAGAAGGTAAAATTGTAAGCATTTAATATTATTCTTTTGAACTTTAAAAAGGAAAGAATAAAAATTTGGTGGCTTTAGGCTTAAGTTTACTTAAAGACATCATTTATCAAAGCCAAGAAAGGGCCAAGATGGTAACTTTTTCTATCATCCTCTTCCTGTTCCTCTTTCAAAATCAACAGATGTTAACTCTGTTTTCTGGAGGCACAAAATCACACTGCTTTCTTCTGATTCATGAAAAATATTAATTTTCTTTTTTGGATGAGTACTTCTTTTTATTTTTTTAGTTAATATCTACTCAAGAAATAAATTAAATTATCCAGAATGGTCTTTTGATTTTTAGGTGATTTAAACAAGGTCCTGTCTCTCTAATCCATGAAGAATACTGTATTCCTAAAGAATGTATGCTATAATTCTGTGATTCACTAAACAAATTGTCATGTATTATACTAGATGATCACACTACTAACGTCCTTGCTTATGGAAATGTTAATCATAATTGTTATACCAACATTGATGCAACTTCATGGTTTATCTGGACAGGTTATACATAGAAAGAAATACATCTCACGTAAACGAAAATGTCTGCTGTGTTTTGATGGCTGTCTGTTGCAAGGGGTTACTTTTTAAAGTGAAGTTTTTATGCAGAAAGTTACCAGCTGGGAAATGAAAACTGGGGACGTCTCAACATGTGTCAAGATTGAATAGGGTGGATCAGGTGGAGTCTAGAGCCCAAACGAATAAAAGGACTGATGGAAGTCCATGAACTCTCATCAGAAGTAGTTTTACTAATGAATTATCAACTGAATTGCAAAAACAGATGTTATCTGTAAGACCTGAGGACACTGGAAATTGATTGTGCTCCTAGGACATAYGGAGCACGTACCTACTCTAAATGAGTTTCTTCTTCACTTACCTCCATATTAGAGTTTATGGTTGATGAGATGATCTGCAATGGAAATGATATGCAATTGCCACAATCAGCTTTTAAACACTAATTGTGTTGTTTTAATTGTTAGGGACTCTAGGACATGATCATTCTAGTTTGCTGAGTTTGCTTTTTTCATGTGAATGAGTAAGATGCTAGGAAGCTTGCTTGTGTATCATCACTTCACACTACCCATATTTTACTTTGTAATAGTCTATCTCCTACCAAAAACAACAACAACAATAACAACAAAACCTAACAAAAAAACCAACCAAAAAGAAAAACGAACCACACCAACCCAACCCTACYCAAACCAAACCAAAGCTGAAAAAGCAGAGGCAGCCCACCATCTGAAAGGTTAGGGAACAATGGGGCTTCACTGAGCAGTAGTTTCCTTAGCTGAAAAACATTTAAACATAAAATAACTTCTAATTTGGTTCATGTAAAATCYAACTTGAGTGTGTACAAAGCATGAAAACTCTCACTATTAAGATATCCTGTCTGTCATTTACCAGCTGTATATCTGGTTCTGATTTATGCTAATGAGACATTTCTCATCATACATTTCTTACTCATTAATTGCATTGTAGGAATGACTTGTAAAGACTTGCAAAAGGCATTTTGCTCCATGCCTTTAAAATAGACTTCAGCATGTCCTTTTTTCCACTCTTGTTSTCTCTGTTCTGGAAATTAGGAATTATGAAAGAACAACCTAAATAAAAAAGGAAGTGCGAGTAGATTAGAAGGAACAGAATGAAAAACAGAATATCAGATTTTGAAAACAGATCATGGAAATGCCATTTATACTATACCTAATCCTTGTGACAGGCAGGGACAGGCGAACGGAAGATCACGGGATGTCACGGGAAGACAATAGCAGAGCTGAAACTTCTCCCTAAATCAAACCCTCCCTTCAGATAAGCAATCACCCGAAGTATGCATGTACCCCCCTCCTAAAAACCCAGTACTTTTCCACTCCTTACTAACTCCAGCTATCCCACAGTCCCCTTTTCCTGACGTAGTAAAGTCCCCACTATTTAAACCCAGGAGATAAGATAATAAACGCCATTTTCGTCCATCCACCATAGTGGTGTAGTGTGTCGTTGGCCCGAGTGACCCGGGAGAGGCCGGGTTGCCGTGCTGTCGTCTCTGTTCCAGGGCGCCTGCCTTCATTCGGGAGGCAACAAATCCTAAGCAAGAWTATTGGTGCTGAGTCATAACTATCACAATAACAATCACAGACAAGGCCCCTGCTGTGTTAGAGACTGCAGAGAAAAATCATCTTGTTCAAAGTGCTTCTATCTTAAGATGAAGTTAGTGCAAAGAAAGAAAATTCAATGAAGTATCCTAAATTCTGGCTCTAGCACACTACCTGCTTAATAATTTATATCCACTCTTATTTGAACTTTCTGTTAAAGGTTACTGTCAGGAAGACTATAACAGGGAGATTCACAGTTACGGTTGTTGTCTTGCAAGTGTTGACAGGTAACTTGTTTTAGATAGCAAAGAATTCTTTTCCTCCTTTGTATTGTTGCATTAAGGTAAATAGAATGTGGTTTGGATTGTTTGGGGTTTTTTTCTTTTATTTTGGTTTTTGTGTGAGTTGACACAGGCAGGTGGCCAGAACAACCACAAACCCAGGCTGAAATGCAAAGAGTAAATTTATTTCATTACCTCTCTAACTGGAGGATCCCCAAGCAGCAGCAGGGCAGCAGAGACACACAAGGGGCAGTGCAGGCACTGCCAGGCTCAGCCCATCCTGTCAATGGTGGGGCTGCTGTTTGCACCCAGTTACCAAGGGCCCGTGTATTGTGCCACCATGCTGTCATCTCCCGGGGCTTTTTATGATCTCTGAGCTTCGATCTCTCTCCCAAGAGAGGGTGCTTTGTCATGTTTGTGAGAGTGCCTCCAAGTCTCTGTGAACACCTACGTTATTTCTACACAGAGATTCTACATCTCAAAACAGACAGAGGACAAACAGCAGTAGCCATAATATATGGRGTTTTCCACAGTGGTGTTTTCCGCACCTAGGCATTCCCTAAATTTTGTGGTGATGTGTAAATAACTAACAAACTTAAGGAGTCTTTGCACACAATGCCTGTTTCCCAGCCCACCTTGAACTCCTTGAACTCCTTACTGTAAAAGTACTATTCCCTGATGCAAATATCTTTTGTTTTTGTTGATCTCATTTGCAGTTATATTTCTTCATACCAATTTTAAGAGTTAATCTGAATCCAGTTCATCATGTAGCTAAATCCAAGTTGATTTAGCTACATGGGTTTAAATGTCTTATTTTTTTCTCAATGTAAATTATAGTTTTATCAGTTAGGAATTGATACTTTAATCTATTATGGTGGATATGATTAAATAAATTACATGGTTGCAGAAAAGTTTGACTCTTTCCTTTTTTTTTTTTAAACATAACTCTCTAAACAATCCTGAAAATTACAGCTAAAAAAATCATGCATCCAAATTATATGTTATCACACACCCTAACATGATAGATCACTTGTTAAAGTGAGTTAACAGATCTAGTGTATTTATAAACAAGAGATATTTTCTCCAGTAGGGTTAAAAAGCCAGAAACATACTAAAGATAACTTCAAGACCTAGTCATTATCAAAAAAGCCAAAAAGGTCAAAATGGTAGGTGAGTAATTAAAGGTGCATCATAGAAACTCACTAATGTAGAATGTGTAAAGCAGAAGCATGATAGGTGCTTTAAAAATCAAGAAAATGTCACCACAAAATATGACAGAGCATCTCACCTGAGTGTAAAACACATGGAAGTCAGAATCAAGGTGATCCATAATAGCCCATTTTCCCAGGTTTTCCATTAATTTTACATTTAATAGCCTCATTCTCATAAACTTCCYATTTTTAAAAAGTAGGTTTCAGACTTATGAAATTTATATGGATACTCTTTCTCATCTTAAATTATTACCAATTTACCTATTTTTCCACTTTCATGATTTGTATTCTTTCCATGTTTTACACCAATTTCCAAATAAAAATATATCATCAACCAGAAGTAATAAACTACATGCCACACTAATGGTTATAAAATTGAAAATGAAATGTGCTCAAGACTTCAGAAACAGTTTCTTATGTTTCCCAGTTTGAGATACAGTACTACATAACTTATTTGTGCAAACACAAATAATTGCTTTTCTAAATGTAAATCTAGTTTTCTTTCCTAGTAGAATGTTCAGAATAAATCTAGTCAGCACATATAAACAAATAAATGCATTTGGTCTGTTACATTGTATCAGAGCTGAAATTGCATTAAAGGAAAATCAATCATCTTTGCATTAAACATTTCTGTTAATTTTTCAATATTTATTTGCATATCAAATTTTCATCATTTAGAGGTCTTTACAAATTCAGAAGTCTCTGTTCTATATAGGAATGACTCTGATCAAAACCTGTAAAGAAAAAAGATGTACTAGCCATTTTAATCTGGAGCATGTAATTTATAAACAGATTTCTAAACTAAACTACGGGAAGGGAAGGGAAGGGAAGGGAAGGGAAGGGAAGGGAAGGGAAGGGAAGGGAAGGGAAGGGAAGGGAAGGGAAGGGAAGGGAAGGGAAGGG
>JACAXG010000002.1:15704513-15755420 GCA_018881555.1 Amblyornis subalaris
GGAAGGGAAGGGAAGGGAAGGGAAGGGAAGGGAAGGGAAGGGAAGGGAAGGGAAGGGAAGGGAAGGGAAGGGAAGGGAAGGGAAGGGAAGGGAAGTATTTGTAAGTTAATAGTTTTCAAATTTTGCTTTCAAATTCAGTGAAAGTGTGATCCATGAATTAAGTCTCAAGAACCAAACCTAAATAAACCTATTGTCAGAAAGTGTAAATTCACTCCACAACAGAGAGTCACTTAATATGCTGAAGAGTTTGCAGTCAGAAAAGATCTTGTTCACTTATCTTCGGTGTTACAGAACAGATAACCATGGATATCAAAACCATTTTAATTTTTACAAAGTAGTGTCCAGTAATGGCTGGCAGCTAAGGAGAAAAGTGTAGCATGAAAATTTCATTCAGATCTTGTAACTGCTACTTTTGACTATTTCCATTCTGATGGGTGGAATGGAAAAAAAGTCAGTAAAGAGGGACTGTTGAGTCCTATTGCATAACAAAACTCCCCATGGTGCTGATGTCTTGGGAGAGCTGGGCAGCACCTCTCAGAGACTGACTGTGGTCAGTTGATTTAGTCTACAGAGCGGTAATCACTATTTGATACTTTGCACAATATTGACAGTGTTTCTTGGTTGTAACCATCAGATAGCTGTGAGCAGACAAAAGCAACATGCATGTTTGAAGCTCAGCATGAGTAGGTGGTTTCATTAGGCAAAGGCCCATAATGTCTACAGTTAATATGCTAATATTGAATGAGACAGACCGCTTCAGTAGTCTGCAACTGCAGAACAGCACAGTGCAGATCCTTACCTCACAAGACAGACAAACGGGTTCTTCTTTATTGTTGCAGCTATTACATAGAGCTATGCATTAGGAATTGTTAAACTCAATGCAGTAATTAGGAAATCTTTAAAAAAATCCTCTTTCCCTTGATGACAAACAAGAATATTTTACCGTTTCGGTATTTCAGTTCATCAGCTCACGTCTCATAAAACCACTTCACTGTTCCCATCTGCTGTGACTGACAAAAGAGTCCTACTGGCTCCTACACATGCATCTTCCCTGCAGGAGGACTTGCCAGTGGTCAACTGTATAGCACATGGGAGGTTTTAATCTTCTTTCTGACTGGTGTGGTGAAATGTTTCAGAGCAGCCCAGAATTGCTAACATTCAGCACACAATTCCAAAGATATTACTTCTTCACAAGAATCCTTTTGTGTCTCAAGGGCATACAGCTTTTGCAGTTCCTTTCTATTTCATCTCAGTGAACATAAATAAAATAAAATAATAATTAAAAAGCTAAACCAAAAGGGTTTTCGTTTGATTGGCTTGTCAGCATTAGAGCCATTAAACTGCCTGACAGAACATGCACTGACATAAAAAGGGCAGATTATATTCTTCTTCTAGTTTAGGTAGAAATATCAGTACAAAATGCACCCTGGGTTATTCTAATAACCAGGTTCCAATTGCTGGAGCTTTTTTTCTATTTCATTTGGACATGGTGCATTTTCAAAAGGTGCAGGGAAATATCAGAAGTCTTCTTCAATCAGCAAATTAATGCTTGTTAGAACATGGACTGAATCCAAGCATGTGCAAGCTCTATTTTAGGAATAAAAGCTTTGGTTTAAAGATTTAGACTAAAAGTTTTGATGTAAAATTTGGTTTATATTCAAAGGCTATAAATCTCTTGGTCATATGAAAACTCTTTTTACAGAATTTAGTATAAAATCTGGTATAAATGTATCTAAATTGAGAAACAAATTTTTAATACAATGGTTCACAGTAGAATTTATGAAGTCCTTTTTGACTACAACTGGAATGTGGGAAATTTAAACYGGATACAAAGGGAAAAAAAATCAATATGTTCATCAGATACTAGAACTAGTTGCCTGTAGTTATTATGGAGGGCGGTCCTTAGAGGTGGTCAAGACTTGACTGGCCATGAACAACCGGATCTGATTAGACCTGTTTTCAGCAGGGGGTTGGACAGATGACCTTCAGAGATCCCYTTCAGCCTAAACTATTCTATGACTATTTTATGTCTTTCCCCTTCAGTGAAGATAAAGCAGAAGATAATTGTCTTTTCTTGCAGCAAACTGTGCATGCAGCATCTTGAGCTCAGACATATTACTTGTCTCTGAGCATTCCACAACAATCAGTGTGAAAGCTCCAGAGCAGTTTTCTGAGTAAATTTATTTGTATGCAAACTCCTGGAGATACATGCAATTAAAGGTGATGGTCTGTGCTAACCTGCTTGTTTTCCCGGGCTATTTAATACCAGAGATCACTAACACCACCAATTCATGGTTTTTTACAGTTATTTGAACAACAATGGTTTCCAGTATCAATAGGTATTTATCTGGTGCTGCTAGTAGAACCTATAATTAAACAAGTGTGACTTTTGATATAGCATAAGAACCATATCTAAATATTTTGAGAAATTGCTCTATATGACATAATGCTTCTGCATCTTTATATTTCTAGTAATCAACCTCTGATAAAGAGGTCAATAAAAGCAAGTCTTCAGCAGGTACTTAAATACATAAAGGATAATGGCTTTSCATGGTTTGGAAGGACCAGAAACCACAAAAAGATGTAGATGCAGTGAGGGTTTGGGCATAGGCCATGGGCTCCCACCTTGGAAAAGCTCTGATCTGCTGTGAACAGTGCATCTGGATGTAAACAATAGGTCCGATGCACCGGGTTTCCTAAGCATGTACAAAAGACTGACCAACATCCCATCTTCCCATTCAGAGGATAAATAACCTTTTCTCACCCACATGATGCCTGAACTCAAYGACGACAGAAGACTCCTTAAGAAGAGTTCACTAGTTCTCTTGCCTCCACCTTGCTTGTAAAGCAGGCCAGGTTTTTGTAAAGTATGTCAGCATCCTTATACTGGTTACTGGTGACGAAAGCCAGCAGCTAATCAGGGTCTGAAAAATGCTTCTGTAAGACAATTTTTAAAAATCTGATGAAGTTTTCAGTGAGTATTTCAAGGACTGTGGTTGTTTTGCATGGTCAAATCGGATTTGCCTCTTTTATTGACCACATTTGTCAAATTCTCAACACTTTGGTTCTTTGACCTTCCTGAGTGCTTCAATCAATACTGATTTATTATTTTTTCCTAGCTGGCTTCTGATGCAGCGTATGTAAGAAATTTAAGCATCACTTGGATTTCCCTGGTATTAGAAGGAGCTATTTATTTCTAATGTATAGAATTCTTATGGCCTCTAAAATATCACCCAACGTATCTGCAGTACAGCATTGTGTGCTCATCAGAAACCATTTTTAGCAGTAAAAGACAGTAGCTATTTCTGATAAGGACAATAAAGGTGCCTGATGATTCCACTATTTTTAAATTGGAAGAACTCCTGTTCTAGGGTACCAACATGTGCCAAGGAGAAACTCTAAAACCTTCAAAGCTTTTAATACGAATTTCAGAGCTTCAGTCCTATTCTGGCTGTGTACTGACTTTACTGATGACACATTCAAACAGCTTTTCTTTACTTTGTAGCTGTACTCTTCTCCCAACAGACTAACTTTTTGAAAGGACTGGCCTTTGTGTTCTGAACAAAAGAGCAGCAGCATATGAAGATATTTATCCTAAACCATTCACAATCCAACACTGCCTCACTAAGCTCACTTACACAGCTCTGGTTTTTGTACAAAGGAACAAATGAATTTTGGGATTGGTTAGGCATACCAAAAAAATTATTAATATTGCTGTGACACACCCAGATTTACAACAGTAAGTAAAACAGTATGAAAGAAATAGGTAGGTGTCGTGGTTTGACACTGGCCAAATGCCAGACACCCACGAAAAAGCCACTCACTCACCCTCCCCTGCTCCACAGCTGGACAGAGGAGAGAAGATTTTAACAAAGGGTTCATGAGTTGAAATAAAGACCTGGAGAAAACACTTCAAGGGCAAAACAGGCTCAACTTGATGATATAAAGTGAATTTATTACTAACAAGATCAGAGTAGGAGAACGAGAAGTAAAATAAGCCCTTAAAGACACCCTTTTCTCCCCCCAGCCCCTCCTGCCTTCCCACCAACAGTGCAGGGAGACAGCATAGGGGTTTTGGTCAGTTCATCACCAAAGATCTTCTTTCCTCTGCTCAGGGAGAGGAGTCGTTTCCCTGCTGCACCGTGGGGTCCCTCCCATGGGAGATAGTTCTCCATGAACTTCCCCAGCGTGGGTCCACTCTCACGAGCAGCAGCACTCCCAAAACTGCTGCAAGGTGAGTCCATCCCACGGGCAGACAGCCCTCCCAAAACTGCTGCGGCACTGGTCACTCTGCCACGGGGTGCAGTCCTCCAAGGACGGCTGCTCCAGCCTGGAAGCAAGGCCTCTCTCTCCATGGGACTCCCACCAGACCACAGCCTCCCCTAGGCATCCACCCGCTCCAGGGTTGGCACCTCCCCCACAGGCTGCGAGTGGATCTCTGCATCCCCCATGGACGTCCATGGGCTGCAGGGGGACAACCTGCCTCACCATGGTCCTCACCATGGGCTGCAGGGACATCTCGGCTCCGGCACATGGAGCACCTCCTCCCCCTCCTTCTGCACTGACCTTGGTGCCTCCATTGTTGTGCCTCTCACATGTTCTCACTCGTACTCTTCTCTAGCAGGAAAATTACAACTACACTACAAACTTTGTTATGATTTCCTCTTAAACCTGTTATCACAGAGGAGTTACCATCATCTCTAATTGGCCCAACTCTGTCCAGCAGCATGTCCATCCTCAGAGCCATCAGGGATTGGCTCTGCTGGACATGGTGGAAGCTTCTAGCAGCTTCTCACAGAAGCCACCTCCGTGACTCCCCCGCTACCAAAAACCAGGCCCTGCAGAACCAACACAGTAAAGCAGGAATTTTTGGGTAATGTTGAGAAAAGATAGAAGCCAGTGGAGCGCATTTTACTTGCTATGAAATGAAATGAGCAACATATTACTTTCTTGAGTCCCACTTAGGATTATGAAAGGAATGTGAACGAGGATGATATGAAAATTTAACATTTCAAACTAGGAACTCAAAAAATGATCTGCACAATAGATACATTTCCAGTACAGTAAAAAAAATAAGCTCTTCCTTGGAATGTAAGTGACAGCACAGTGCCTGCCCCAAAGTCCTTCTAACCTAATTTTAAAACACAATAAAAGAGAGTGGCAGGAAAGAGCAATGCTGGCAAGAATTCTAAGGAGAGGATTACAAGGTCACTTATATGTCAGGCGCAAACTTCTGGTTCTGTTAGCTGTAATCAACTCTGTATTATTGAATTCAGCTTGCCTTGGAACCTCATTCATGGATGCAGACACTGCAGTGGACATTAATGTATCCCCTCAAAGCTACAAAGTTTCAATATATAAATGAAATGTAAGGCAAGGATTCCAATATTATGCTTAAGAATCAAGATAGCTTAATATGCTGAATCTCAGAGTTCTGTATATTGAACTCCTACATAAAAAAAAGAAAAAAAGAAATTTTTGTTCCTGTAAGGAACTAAATACTACTAGTATTTCTTGCAATACTACTCCGTGGATATTATTGCTTTCCTAAGATGTCTTTCTGCAAATAACTCCACTGAGCTGCTGATAAGTATCTGATATTCTCTTTAATTCATGGATTTGGGGAGCTATGGTACTCTTTTGTTTATGTCGTCTGAAGAGCATTGCACTTTCATTATGTGAAATGCATAAAATGTAGCTAAAGGTACTCAGGAGTCAATAGCAAGGTCATAATTTACTATCAGGATTCTGCTGACATTTACAGACCATTTAAACTTTGTTCTTCTGCTTTATAACATCAGCATCAGCACAATCCTTGATGTGCATCACTGCCGCAGTGTGGCTGTAATGGAACTCATATGAATAACTACCAAAGAATTAGAATTCCTGTTTATGATTTATCTATGCACCAACTGTAAACATTCTAGTAAGAAACACTCCATTATAGAATAGCTAAATTAAAATGAACATTGAGCTGAAMCTCTTAAAAAGAAAACTTTCTGTGAACTATTAGGCTATAAAAKTATATGAATCCTTCATAAATGAGTCAAGTATTAAAGTGGTAACTTTTCTCCAGTGAGGACACACAATGCTCTTTTCTCATGACACTATATGGCTAAAMTAATGCATTTAAACAATTACTAGTGCAAGAAATAGTATTTTAGAATTTTGTAGATCTGTTTGAATATTCAAATTTGGATTACTGTGCTCAAATAAAACAGTAATATTGTAAGTCCTAAAAAAGAAAAAAAAAATTTCAAAATGTGCCCTACTTAAACAGAATTGGATAAACCTGAAACATCTGTTAGTGAAAGGCAGACCATCAAAAATACTAAGAATATCTATTGTCAGGGAAAAAATACTAAAAATTTATCAAAATTTCAATTTATATACATAAATACAATTTTTTAAACTATATATGTATAAATATAATTGTACACAATATTGACATGTATTTGTACTGAATGTATGAAGACTTCCACAGTTACATAGATTCCTCCAATTTTTTTCCTCTCGGTGCTGGACTGATGAATGTTCATCTTGTGCATTTTGGGAAAGCAATCTGAGCTAGACGTTATGTTCTAAAGTGAGAGAAGGAACTCTAAGGCCAGAGGCTATAGAAGAGGAACAGGATTGGAAGCAGAAGAGAAAGTAGGAATTGAGACAAAACAGAAGAGTCAGAGTGACTCATGGTCTTAAAATAGAGTGAGAAGAGGTGAATACTGCATAGAAAAATCAGGTTTTTGAAGAAATTCTGAATTATTGAGGAGATAAAGTCAGTCTCACAGTCAGAATACTCTCATGATTAATTGTCTTGTACTGGTGGACTGATATAAAAGAGACTGAGGTACCTTGTCATCAAAGTAGCACAACAAGCCGATGTACAGTACATTGGTCATTAGTCAAGTGGTACTTTTACTAATCTTATCTGGGCTTATCACTTTGAATAGCATGTGACATAACWGTTGCAATATAAATTCGGGGTTGGAGTTGGTTTGCAAACAGTGGGTTTGAGGTACAGCTAAAGTACGTTCACATCTGCCTACAAATAGAATGTTGTATAAAGAGTCCTAAGCTGCTACACCTGAATATCTACTAGATACTAGATTTGGCATATATTTGTTCTTTATTACCATATGATATCTTTGTTACTGTTTCTAATATCTCACTTGAGATTAAAATTGATGATTTCAGAAAGGCAGGCAAGTAAGCTCACCCAATAGCAGTTCCCAAAGACAATCAACCTCTAAGCCTAGCTGCAAAGTCAAAACCAGATAATGCCTGTACCAGGTTTCCAGCTGTCTTATTTGGCTGATTTGGTTCTCTGGTGAAAGCAGACATCTTCTTGTATGAGAGTTCAAACAAGAAACACCTTTCTCTGCTAGGTCACATGCTCATATTTATGCTTTTCCATCTTAAGGCAAAACTTTCAGGTTTCTTTTCAGTCTCTTTTTGTTGAATTGGAAGGAAAATAACACTTTCTAGCCAAAAACTTTGACTCTTATATTTGCAGAGTGTCTTCCTCAACTTCCATACTTCCGTGAGTATGTCAAAGAAAAATGTCAGTCCACCCCGGTGAAAAGAGCACTTCACACGAGTGTTTTCCTCTCAGTACTAGGTTTTTGTCAGGTGCTTGCTGCAGTTCCTTCTGCAAGAAGGAACCAGAAGTTTGGACCAGAATTCTTTCTCTTTGTGCCTTGCCTTTTCATATAGACTTTGTTATTGATCTAGTTCATTTATTGAGCTCATTTGACCTGAAGTCCATCTCCAGATTCTCACTCATTCCAACTCTCCATATTAAGCAGAAAATCTGTTTCTTTTATAGTCCTGATCCTTCACACTTCTAACCCCCAGATGTATAATGTAGCATGCAATAATCTTGTCCAGTTATGTCCTTGCTATAAAGCACAGTTGAACCTTCATACCTGAAAATCACACTCACTGGCATGATTTGAGAGAAAAAAGTCTGGCCATTTTCACCAGTCATGAAATAACCTGTTGTGTTCCCTGATTAGTACCATTCCAGATCCTATAATGCAGTATCAACATTTAAGCTAGCTCTTTCACTTTTCTTATTAGTCAAATTTAAAAAAAAATTAAAATTATCCATAATAATGAAATATAACCTCTTTAGTGAGTTCATTTAAAGGACAACCTATAATGCAAGAAGTGTCTCTCGCAAGTTGCAAGCTGAAGAAAAATTCCAGAAAGATGAAAAAACATAGAAACTTCCCACACATTATTCAGATAAATGACTGGTTCAGAATATGGAGAGGAATTATGTCAAGGAGACCCTATGCTCTCTAAGTTTTCTCATAGGCCTCTTCCTCGTCTCACCATTTCTAAACGGTATGTTAAGGCATACAGTTTGATGATTTGGCATTTCAGTCTCTAATATGCTGATAGATTGAGTTCAGCTTTCTAAGTAACCTTGTAACTGCAGCAGTGTAATAGCTGTAACTATAATAAGGCCTCTTTTGCTGGGAGTACTGACAGTCATTCAGATTAGTCCAATTGACTGGTTAATATCATACCCTCATTATGTCTGCTGAAATGCTTTGAGCTGTGGATAATTGCTTCTGGTCCAGGAAAAGAATGAAAGTTTCTTTTACAACTTAACTCGTTTGGTGGTAGAGCCTGTATTCAATTTAAATTTTTATGGGTGTGTCTAGTGAATACATCAAAGGACCAGAATGGTGATGCTGCTGTCTTAGCAACGTTTTTTAAGGATTTGTTACAACTTCAGTAGGAACACCTGTCAGTTAGGATTATTTCCATTGTCCCAACCCAACCAAAACTGAAGGGCTTGGAAAGCAGTAGGAAAGAAAAAAATGGGGTTTTTTTCCACAAGCACAAAAGTAAAAATATCTTTCACTTCTGCCAGATCTTCTCTCAAAGGAAGGTCTTAGGGGAATTCCACTTAACAGCTTCAGTCTTTTTTTTTCCCTTGGAGGTTTTACATATTCACCGGTTACTGTTGCTGAAACAACTGGTTGGGCAGAAATGGAGGGGGAGGATAGGAATGAAATTACAATACACACAAAGTCTTTCACAAATTACTGGGTTTTTTTTAATTTATTCACAAACAATGAAAAATAATAACACATACACACACATTTATGCATGTACAATTAGTGCCTTACCCTTACCTAAAAACTTTCTTAAAGTAGCAAATGCAACATAGCATATACATAGGTAATAATAGCGACACTTGCACACACCAATTTACCAACCAGTTTCAGCAGGGAGTGTCCACACTGCTTTGAATTTTAAAAAATGTAGGTTTCTTAACCCAAATTGAAAGAATGACTCCATAGGCTGACCCAGACCATTCCTTTCCTTTCCAGTCTGTGAAGGTGGCTGAACCCACAGCAGAASAGGCTGCAGAGGATGGGCCAGCCACATAGGGGACCGAGGAGCCAGCGGGCCAGAGAGCCCAGAGGTTGTAGGAAAAGGCTCCGAGGTCAAAGATCTCCACTCCAGGATACAGTAATAAGGAAGGTCTCTCCCTCCCAGACCCTACTATGGTACATTCCCCTATTTGGTTAGACCCACTTACCTGTCAATCTATGTTTCCTTTTACGGTTATGTTCAAGAATGTTYTCCCTCACTCGACGCCCCATTGGCTTTGTCCCCCTGCTCCTCCCCTCATCTACCCTTATTGGTTGTTTGTACTGTTACCCCGCCTTTTCTCCTCCCTCTTACCCTTGTGTCATTGGCCCGTGGTGTTCTCTCCATCCCCGTTTGCTTCAGTATATAATCCCTTGTCACCCCTTTGTGTTCAGCTCTCCTTCCCTGACCCTCCAGAATAAACACCTTCTGTGGAACATCATAAGGAGAGTCCGCCTCCAACTCTTTACCCCCGTCTTAAGGTGTCGGGTGTGCGAGGGCCTGCGCGACCACCGGCGCTGGTGGGATTAGCGGGTGTACGTGTGGTGGCTCCACAGCCCCCCCTGGAGTTACCGGCCGCAAGAGGAAGCCGGCACCCAGGATAGCAAGGTTCAGGGAGTCTTGGAACGTGCAAGGGACTCCAGGGAAGGCATGGCACTGTACCTTTTCCCACCAGCTGTCACACACCACACCGAGGTATCGCCAGACACGCGTGAGGCTTCCAGGGAGGTTGCGGACGTCGTACCATCTAGCCGAGCCACACACCACAACACCAGTCATCCTGACCCAGCAGTACATTTAACCTTCCTTTCCTCACTCTCTTGGGTTTTGCATGAATTAATTTTATCCAATTGCCAATGTTGCACACCTTTAAGGCCTAGTAATGGGCCACTGTGGAGTTTGTTTAAAGACTCTGGGCCTTGGGTACCCGTGTCAAGTTCACTGCTACCACCACCTTTCTGTGCTCCTTGTAAGTTACAATGCTGGTTTTGGTTCATAGATAATGTGATATGTCTTGCTATTAATGTATGTTAATCGCAGAATCACAGCACGGCTGAAGTTGGAAGACACATGTGGAGGGCATTTGATTCAATCCCCATGCTCAAGGAGAGTGATCTGCAGGAGATTATCACACGCCCAAAATACACATATGAAGTCATTTTAACAATATCTCACAGAACTGCAAAAAACTAAAGCTGAAACCAGTTTATACTGCTATGGTTATGTCCTAACTGCTCTTGGTAGCTGCGCTTGAGGTAGAGTTGGATTTCCTCAAGGCAAACAGTGTGAGTCAGGTAGAGCCATGCTGCAGGCCTTTGCCCTGGCTCATGTACGTTGTGTGCCTAACCCTCTTTCAGAGAAGAATACTCACCCTCTTCAGTTTTCTCTAATAGAGTTATAAAAATGTATAGAAATTTCAGTTAAGGAAGATAACATCCAGTTCTGTGTACCAGTAACTGTCTTGGGTCTTCAACAGGACCACACAACTTCCTCATTACGCTGTTTATGTGATTGACACTACTTCTGGAGCCTCAGCATCCTTCCTGCAAGTTAACTATTGTTTGCTGTCCATAAACTGCAGTGTTGGCTGATCAAAACACTAATGTGAGAAGTGGTTGATTAATCACTAATTATAGACTCTGTCTTGCAAATAGAAGACATCAGAGGCATTGACAGAAAGAGTCTACATACACGTCATCTGAACAGATCTCTGTGTGAGTTGAAAGGCTGTCCATATGATTCTATGATATCCTTATAAAACATTTTTCACAGGAGTCTGTGATTATGTTCACAGGAAGATCTGCTACAGTGGTATAATTCAGGCTTCTAGGATCAGTATGTCACTTCTTGGAGGCTGAGACTYGCTGCAAAAAGAATAATCTTTCAGACTTGGCCCAGACCTCTGCTGACAAATACAGTGCAATCTGCATTGCAATATATGCCACACATGGGTGTTTTATATTCCTGACCAGATCATACAGACTGTCACTGGCTCCTTGGTTTGGCTTTAAGTTCTCGAAAGGTCTCCATATAAAAAGAGTTGAAAGGCTTAAGCTCAAAATGGCAAACTCCCAAGGCTCATTAATATATCTGTATACAGAACTGTGTGCTTTATTGTGATTCTCAGACCATGAACAAGACCAGAGAGCACCTTTTTCTAGACTGAGTCTAGGCATTGGCTCATCTTTTCCCTAGGTAATTAAATTCAATGCAGGCAGTAAGCCCACTTCTTGTAAGAAAGGACAATCCATGAGACAGTACATGTGCATGGGGCTATGAAAGCACATCTCAGCAAGTACATAGGGCATGTGGTGTGTGGGCCTGCAATATGCATGGATATTGCTCATTCATAGTCTTCTCAAGCATCTTTTCCATTTATGATAAACATTTTCTCCTCACTCTTTCATTCTCCCACCCCATGAACGTGTTCTTTCCCAATCTACACATGACTGCACAAATAAAGACTTCACTCTCTGTCTCCTATAGTGGACTGCTCCTGTGGATGTACCTAGGCAAACCAATATCACACATAGAAAATATTTAGTAATTTCTGATAGTATAGCTTCCATAGAACATCAGTGTATCTTAATGCTGACTTTTCAAAAAGGTGAGTGTGTGTTTTTACTCAGATTAAAACAAACCACCCAATTTTTACAAGTATTTCTCTTCACAAAAGAAGAAAATGGTTGTTCAATAAGTAAAAAAAAAAACAGCCAAGGGGAGAGGTATTTTTTTTCATACTAACCCTCAGATACAGAGGAAAGTGTAGTCAGGTGAACAGTTCTAGTCTTGGTATAAAAAGCTTTAAGGAAAGTGCTAAGCAGCATCCAGCCACATGTCTTTTGTTGCTGTTCCATGTCTGACTTGATTATTTTTTTGTGGTTTTTAAAGGCAGTATTTTTGACTGGACATTTAATGTCTGCTTATCCTAGTCAGTCCCTGAGCAGTGGAGCAGCATTTCAGCACAGATGCCAGAAATAGGATGGGCAAAACATCAATCCAACCTGCATTCCACTTTTTGTCTTGCAGGGCCAGTGTGAAGAAGGTGGGATTTAAGTAATAATCAAGGCCACATAGTTTTACATTCTTGAAAGACATAACTGAGAAATACATGAAGTGTTTTAAGATGATATGCCTCTAATTCACCTTCATATTAGCTCTTACTTTTCTCCTTTCACAATGGGCTTGTGCCATACCTGCCAAATATTCATAAGAAAATTCATGGCAGGTATCACAGTAGCAGTATAAATTATAGCTTGCATTAATAAGGGCAGGCAGTACCCTTGGGATGACCTGTGACCTTTCAGACATCTAGTTGTAGTGGGTCATTGCACCTGGCTGATTTAAACATGTCATTACAAAAGATTTGGGCAGTTGTTAAAAATTTGTTAACATATTCATGAAATATAATGAATTAATTATTAGTCCATTGAAACAACAAAAAGAAAAGGTTAGTCTATTCCCACATGATGCCTCACTCCTTTTGATGCTGTATAAAAAATAGTTGTCAGTTTGTGCTTGATAGAAACCAATTTAAGGGACTATATGGCTTTTCTGCTCAAATCCAAATTTATTTTTAAAACTTTCATTTCTCTTATGTGTTTTGAGGTCAGCTATAATAGTGAAGAATTTAAGACATTATAGGGTTTTCTGGTAATCAACAGACTCTCACAAAGATACGTGGCTAAGGGGTCTCTTCATGGCAAGCTGCAGAGAATACAAACTCACAAAAAGATCTCTCAGAGCCCCAGCACAACCAGATAAATGCATTGACCATTATTACACTCAACCTGYGTTCACATCTGATTGGCCATAAAGATTAGTCTCAATGCTTAATGTGTAGTTTATGGTGACTTTATTTTTTCTTAATAAGAATGGAACAGAAGGCAAGGACTTTGCTGTTTTCAAATTATGAACAGTTGCATAAAAGCTGTTTCCAAGGTTTTTTCATAGAACTTTTCCATGTTAAGTATGTAAATATTTAAATATACTCCTTTTGTAGGAACTATGCCACAGCCAAACTGCCTTGCAGGGGGAAATTTCTATAAATAAATACAATTAAGTAACAAACCATGAACAATAAAGCATTAATGATTATTAAATAAAGATGACCTATATAATAAGCTGTTCACTTTATGCCGATTTCAGAAAGGTTCATATTCTTTGTCTCATCCCAGTCTGTAGAATGGGAAGGATACTAAAGAAATTAAGAATATCTTTACTGCTGTCAGAGTAATAGGCTCTTTGTGTCTAGGACTTATAATGAAATGTGACACAATCCACATGGAAGGCTTCTAAAATTAGGATAAATATTAAAAACAATTTGCATGAAAATATTCACAATGTTTGTTTCAAAATCCCGAAACTCTGGCTCTTCAAAAAACTGTCAGGAGTTTTTGTCGTCAGAATTGATGGATAAATGAATGGTGCTGTACAAAGACCGCGGTGGAGTGAAAAAATATCTGCCTTCAGAAGCAACTAACGCACTTTTATAACTAAAGTCTTGTGAGATTAATATCTTCTTTGGAATGATTATGATGCAAGGCAGAAGAGAAGAAATCTGGTTGCTGGATGCATCTATTTCTATTTGCTAAATCCAGGCTCTCACAGAGAAYATTTCTTGCATTTGAAACTACATAATCAGTAAAGGTAATCAAAAAAGGTGGGAGGGAGAAGAGAAGGAGAAAGAGGTATAGTTTAAATTTCACCTACAGGGAAAGATAAATGAATCTGGATGATTTATAACATATGAAGACCTCTCCCCTAAGTTATAAGATTTCTTCTGTCAGAGACAGATTTTGATGTCCCACATGGTGACAGCTAACCTTAGGATCCTAGAGCAGGAGACAAAACTGTGAGCAGTACATGCCCAACATGCAAACTGAACCAAGTATAAGAGCTGACATCTGTGATGCTACACGTCCTGCCTGGAGGGAGCAGACTCTTCTCACTAACTGTCTGGTAGACACTCATCCCACTATGAAGCCAAGAATGCAAGAATTAAAAGATATAATGAGGACTGGAAAAAAGCAGAATAATTATCTGGAGGAAAGAAAGTTGCAGGTCATGAAAACACACTCAAAGACAAGCACCTGGGGACAGGTCCCAGCATTTCTTTTCCCTCATTCACCCAGGCTGTAAAACCAGACTCCCCAAGGCCCCTGTTTCACCAGTCCCAAGACTCACATGTTCTTTTGCCTTTTTGGTGGCCTGATAGGAACAGGGCATGGAATGAAATTTGTCTCTCCGCTGTGATTCCTATTCTCAGACACCATAAGCAGCCTGTAGTCTGCAGTTTAGGGGATAAGGAGCTGATCGGGTGGGGGATGGAGGAAGCAGATATGAATCTTTTCCTACTACACAGAAGCAAAAGCCAGGACTTTGTATGCCATCAACACATGGGCTGATATTAGCTGACAGATATATCTATATATATCTCTCTATCTCTCTATCTCTATCTCTATCTATCTATCTATCTATATCTATATCATCTATATCTATATCTATATCTATATCTATATCTATATCTATATCATCTATATCTATATCTATATCTATATCTATATCTATATCTATATCTATATCTATATCTATATCTACATCTACATCTATATATCTATATCTATATCTACATAAATATATATCTCTATATATATGTATATGTACCATATGGATATTTCCAACTCCACACAGAGATTGTCAGATAGTTGCCCCAAAGTCCACACCTCAGACAACTAAACTTCTCATTATACCTGGGTTGATGTTTTCATCCTGTATGTGGAGGACCCTGGTATGTGCCACAAGCACCAGATTTGTCCTAATGACTAAACAGATTTACTGCAAACATAACAATTGTCTGCTCTGTAAACCTGAAAACAGCTTGTTATCTTTCCAGAATTCCTGAAAAATTCAGGTTGTGCCTCAGTTCCTCTTTATTTTTTTTAGTATTCATGTCTCACGATCAAGGCAGAGCTTTTTCATTCTAGAAAAAAATAATTATCCAAATAGGATGGAATTGAATTTTCTTCCCTAGATTCTGTCACATCTTATCTTGACATTTAGTTCAGAAATATGTAATAACAGCTAAAATAGGACATTGAGGTGAGAATATGTGAAGTCTTTAAAAGTTCCTCAGATCTCCAATTATAACTGCATTGTTGACTTGGGTAGCTCAGCTAATGTGTGTGCCTCCACTTTCCTTTGCTGTAGATATAAGTTATAAGCTTATCTGTATTGTGAAACTGCTGTGTAAGAAGACTTCCAATGCCAGATTATGAATTGCTTTCTGAGAGCCTCATAAAAAAGGTGAAAATTAGACAGTGCCAGGAATGATTATTATCATTAATAACGAGATGTGTTATGCTGTTAAAGCAGTCATTTTTTAGCTCTTGTTGGATTAAGAAACTTTTCTGTAGTCTTTGTGTAATCAGACATATGGAAAGCATTTTGGGATCCTTCAGATGAAAGGGACAAATAAAAAATGTGACATGGATCATCACAGTGTTAATCACGGCATCAAATATTCAGTAACCAAGCATTTATAATTGAGTGGGGGAAAAAAATTACTTTGTGCTACACTCCAAGCCCAGGTTTGCTGCATGTTGTGAAGAGGGCAGAACATGCAGCAGGCAAAGCTGGCTAAGGTATTCTAAGAGCTCTGATTTTCTCTTTATTGATTGCTGTCCCTGACTAAATGTCATCAGCTGCTTGGTGATTTACAACATACTGGTAATAAAACAGAGGGATACCAGTAGCAAGCCTTTTTTTTCTCCCTGTTCAACCCTACAGTTCATTCCTCGGTTAAGGCAACACCATGGTGACAATCAGCATGCAGGCAGAATGTAATGAAAGTGAAGAACCGTGGGCAGATTATGCTGACAGAAAGACGTTTTCCTTTGTTGCACTGTAAGTGATAGTCTGTCAAACAAACATGAGCCAGTGCCTTTGAGCTCTGTCTAACAACACAAACAATCCAGTCCAAAAGCCTGAAAAGCAACACAAACAATCCAGTCCAAAAGCCTGAAAAGTTTGGATGTTCAACTGAGGGAAAGTTGCAATGGAATTGTAATGAGAGATGCTATCTTTCTACAGCTCTGCTGAAGACAAGAGACATATCTATCCCATAAAATTATTCAATAAACCAAAAATCCCAATGGCCAGTATGCAACATTATTGAACCAAAAGTTCACAGTTGTTGTTCTTGCTTGTTTATTTATTTGCTGAAGGAGCTGGAAATTGAATAGGTTTTTGGAAAACCCCTAAAATCTTCCATAGTATAAAAACATTCACAACKTATTTCCTATTAGTTTCCTTCATCAGATCAGGACATTTAATAACTAGTAACAATATACGTGTGCAAAATGTGCATACTTATAATTAAAACCTAAAAGGGCATGCAGGCAGAAAATTTGTTTTTAATTACAGGAGAGCAACCTTCGGAAAGTGTATAAAAGGGACCAAGCAGATTATGATGGTATGTGTCCAGCACAGATAGACTTCTGCAAAAGTAAAATGCACTTTCTAACTATGTCATGCAGCGAATAAATTGTAAAAGAAAGAAAATTAAAAACTCTGTGGTGATACACACAGTAACACAGAGTAGTGATGTGAAAATGTGAAACTACGGGAACAAGCAGCTTAGTGCCTAGACTTATTGAACCATTTAGGTAATCTGAAGACTGAAATCCTCTTTTAATATATATTGTTAAAGATACTGCTATGATGTCTATGATCATGCCAGGATCTGTGAAGTATAAGTGCCAGTACTCTGGGAACTTGTCAAATTTTAACCAAAGTATTCTTGTATTCTTGTRTTTTAATTAGAAATAGTAGAATAGAAATACCAAAAAGAAGGGCTTATTCAAGAATGGAAGGCTTTGTACTAACTATTTTGATTGTTTTCCCTGTTTTATTTTTTCTTTTCTTTTTTGATCTATATTAACAAACTGAAAATATTTATTTCTTGTAAAACCAAAGAAATCAAAAGTTCCTACCCTTGCTGATTTCTTTTCCAACTCTACCTGAAAGTCAAGGCAAAGTGAGGAAAGGCGGGGAAAAAAAAAATTAAATTAAAAAGATATATTTTAAAGGTTTTTCAGATGCAGGTAGAGTCTTGAATTCATCATATTTTGACCTCAGGCTAAGACTCCTGGGATTTGCTAGTCAACAAATTACAACATTTTTACATTTAGCAGTAGGATTCATTGTTACAAACTCAAACAAAAAGTAAAACCTTCCGAAACAACAGTTCAAAGTGATGGAGTATTGATTACATCCTCAAAATTTTATTAATTAAAAAAATCCAAAACAGGTTCATAAACTTAGCTCTTAAAAGATCTTGGAACAAATAATTGTGGAGTTCAATGTGCATTAAAAGACTTCTTCACTCATTAAAAATCCTATTCATTCATCCATTCATATTCTTGTGATTAAGTTTGAACTTCTTTTTACTTGGTAAGAATAGCGTATTTATTTGTAGACAGCATAAGATGGATGATGTCCTTAACTACTCGAAGCTTTGGTTTCAACTGCTATTGTAAATGCTATTATAGGTATATGTCAGCAGGCTACATTTCGCAAACAGATGCAAGACAGAACTGCCTGCACACCAGCACAGTTGAATCAAAGCAAGCTTTAAGCTGGACTCTGCATAGCTGTGGCTAGAGTTATATTGATGCTGCGCTATTAAAGCTCTTCTGAAAAATGAAGTGTATTAGCTTGGTCCTCATCACACTTTAAAAATTTGCTCACCCAAGTTAGTTCACTGTAGATAGTGAGAATCCTAAGCCAGGGTAAGCCCTTTGGTGATTCCTGGGTTTGGGATTTAACTTTATTACCTCTGGTAAATGAAAGCATTTTTCTTTTTCCTCTTAATTCTGCCAGATAACATGATTTCACAATAATTGTTAGAGGCTGAACTCTAAAGTTAYATCTATGGTAATATATTAAATGGTCAAYGAACTATTCTCTCTGTTACAGCAGACACCTGGCACAGCATATCTTGTCCACGTAAAGTTATTCTTCCTTAGTTCTAAACAAGCCCATTCAATTTGTTCACTGGAGCTGGTCCTTGGCCCATGCCAACACCTCTGCCTGGCATCACTGCAAGAGACCAGACTACAGATTTGACACTGTACATGACAAGACACTAATGTTTACATGTCCTGGGCTCTAGCTTCCTAGCTCTTTAAGAGTGTTGCCTTTGTCTAAGTTCAGAATTCCTACATGCAACTCTGCTAAACCAGACTTTCATGTTTACTGCGGAGCATCTACTGATAAGTTCACTATCTATCAAATTCTGCAGCCATTGTCTGCAGATTTCACTGTTATTGTCACAATGCTTATGTGATTGCAAAGGAAACAGAAGGAAACTAAGTAATCAGTGTCTCTACCAAAATAGTGACCAGTCATTTGGTATTCTAAAGGGACTGCATTATACATACATGGAAATGAACACAAATCTATTGTGTTGCCAGTTTTTGTAATATTTATATACTATTGTTCTTGTTTTCCCCCCAAAATAATCTTCTTTTTGCCCGTACTAAATCCCCATCTGCTCTAAACTTCACTAGTGTGCAGTGAAAAATAATCATACATATTGTTTACTGAATGCAAGGTTTTGCTTTAATCCTATTTGGTTTGTGAATACTTAATAATTGAAAATGGTTAAGTGATAAAACTTATAAAAATTATGCCTATAAATGCCAGCGGAAACTAATTCAAAGTTATTTATATTACCTTAGCCAAAGCTTGAGGGTTTCAAACTGTTTGGAAATCATTATCAGTTTTAAAAGACATATGACTAACTGTAGATTTGATTGCTCAGTTGCTGCCTAGGTTTTTCTTACCAGGAGTAGCTGCCCCTTTATCTATGCGTTCCAAATTCTATAGGATTTGATAAGGAATTCTATATATCATTCCTTGATAATCAAAACCAAAGTATATCAATTGCAAGCCTTATAAGTAGAAAGCTGGAGAAAAACCACACCATAATGCAGAATATTTTTTCATAGAATCTCAATATCCTTAATAAATTTTTTCTCAGAAGCGCCATGGGCAACCAGCTACACAGACTATTATATTCCTCACAGAGAATCAATTGTTTAAAATCCATCTTTATCTAAAACAAGATAAAAATGATATTAACACATTCTTTGCCTCATGAATACTAACATCAAAGAAATGAAAATAAAATGTGTTTTTTAACAAACAATAGAACATCTGAGATACACAAGTAGTAAGATAAATAGGGAGAGAGGAAATAAGCTGAAAGCTTTTGTCTGTGAATGATCAAAAACAAATGTTATTTTCCATAGTAATATGGAAGTCTGCATTAATCGATACCCTAGTCCAATTATTTTTCACTCTCATCTCCTGTCTGCTTCAAACATTTTTAATCACTGAACATCCTCTTTTCAATGATGCAAGTGTGGGAAGTAATAGCTAAATTTGCTTTACCAGATATCCAGCTAAGGACAGGGAGCAAAAAGAAATTGAAAAAGAGCACTTGGGCATTTGGAATTGCATTATTTCACTGTTTCCTCCAGCAGAGATTGAAAATAAGCTACCCACTGTCAAAGAACCATGATTTTTGCTCACTCTCACTTTTTAGTGAAGAAATCTTCCAACTCCCTTGAACTTGTTCTTACTATGAGTAGAAATATATAGTTGGATATTGAGTTGGGAATACCTTGCCATCTCACAAGGTATCTACAATTAGCTAAACACTGCATATTTACTGTAACACTGAATTTTTGAAATCCACAATTTAATTAATTTAATTGTTCTCTGCACTAGGAATGCAAAGAGAAATGCAATATTTGTGCTTATATTTTGTCCAATTTTTTTTCCTAAATTTACTAAAATTAGTAAGAGAGTGTTTTTCTCATTTAGATTAGTTCTTGCAGTGTCCTACACTGAAATCTTCAACATTGTTGCAACCCTCAGTCACATTATGAATGCAAATTAACCAACAGAAGTTATTATTATAAAGTATTATTCTTATAAAGTATTATTCTTATAAAGTATTATTCTTATAAAGTATTATTCTTATAAAGATTTGAAGCTTCCTGCAAAAAGATGTGCCTGTGATTAAGTTGCCAGAAACTTGTATGGCCCCTCTTCTTGTGGGGATTATTAAGGAACTGGAGAGATGCTGAGGCTATAACTTCACAGTGCTGCAATTTCACTCTGCCTGATTACAATTCCCGTATATATTCACCCATAAAAGATAAGAACAACGGATTTTTAGTCAAGAGGTTTAAGAAGCAGAATGGTACTTGTATGTACACTTCAGACATTCAACAGAAATGTAATAAAAACATTGCCATTTTCTGTTTTCAGTACCCGTTGAAAGCTATCTTGGCCACATACAATTATTGTAGAGCCAGTATATTTTTAAAATGCATTACCGAATTACTATAAATAAAGCARTATTGTATACATGTTATTTTGTGGGCTGACATAACAGACAGCCTGCAGATAAAGCAAGTCTGACAAATTGTAGAACCTGGATATATRAGGGAAGACTGACATGTAGAATATTCTCAAAATAAGCAAGAATGGGCTAGATTGGAAAATAACTTTGGAAACACAGGACATATTATCATATCAGACAGACCTTGCAGTATCCAAGGTAGCATTTGTATGAGAAGGTTATCTTTATATATTTTTTTACTCTTTTTGGAGGAGAAGTAGGGAAAGAAGAGACTGACATTTTGTTTAAAGCTAATAAACAGATATAACTAAAGAATGGTAAAAGTAACAAGGAAATCAGGGTGTTTTGGGGATACTTGAAGCAATGTTTGCAGGCAGAGGCAATAGAATCATTAGGACAGCTGATACCGAGTGATAAACATTGAGAATGGGTAAACTGAGCCACCGGTGGACATGGCTCTTTTGAAAGATTTTGGAGAATACTACATAAAAATGCCATGAAAACAGTTTCAGATTATGTATTTTCACTCTCCAAATATCTTTGACAGGCTAGGAAAAAGTAAATTATTCCAATGACTTGGATATTCACATGTAAATATCTACTGCAGTGAATAGGATTTGACATTTAGCAGACCCAGAATTACATAGATAGGAAATGCTGCCTGACACTCTTGTACCCAAATGGTGGGTTAGAATTAATACCTTCTTTAACGGTGTGTATAACAGAACAGCAGAATAACATCTATAACATGGGAACTAATCTTTCAGAGGCCGCTCACGAAACATTTTCCCACTTCCTTCCAGTTTTCCACATGATTTTGCATCATAAATCACTAGGTTCGAATTTATGTTCCTCACAGTTTTTGGAGAAACAGTCTCAAACTGTCTGGGAAAATTTCTTGTACACTAACTGTTCCATAACAAATTTACAAAAGTCACCTTTAGCTGCAAGTAATGTTAAAAGCACTTGTYAGTGTGAAAGTCCTTTACAGATCAAGAGACAAGGGTTTCCTAAAAATGTTAATTACTGATTTTGTTCCACATAGTAAGCACTGCATGGTAAAAAATTTATGGCAATGTCCCATAAGGCTTCCCTCCCTTCCATAAGTCTCTTCATGAAAGCAGTAGCAGTTGTTATACTCATCGGTACCAATAACAACTTTTTTAGCTGGTCGGAAGTAATTTTTAAGGACCACTAAAAGCGTGCTTTGTCACATCACTTCCTTACAGGAATTGGGGCACTTCCTTACAGGAAAGAGATTGTAATGAACATATGATTAATTTCCATGAAGTTTAGAGACTTTTCTCTGTGGTCCCAATATGAAGCTATTAAAAAAAAATGTAAGTTGAAACACAYGCTACTTGCCATCTAAATGGCAGAATGAAGTTCCAACCCTATTTGAATAATATGCTACATTGCATATCTAGCACTGTCTTATAATTGTACTGAAAGCAAAATTTCTGTTGATTTTTCCTATATCCTCTGAAATTGAAGGTAAGCTTTCTACTGACTGCAGTGGGGCTGGCCATTGACAGCATATAACTACTACAGAGGGCTGCTTTTATTTCAATTCTATTATTTAGCAGAACTGCCAGCATGGGAACAAGTATTTATAATTGTTTTACTTCCTGTTTCCTTTTGTCATACATCATGTTCTCATCCAACTTTTAATTTTTTTCAGAGTCCAACCAGGTAGACATGTCATTAACCTCAAATATGGAACTTTGTCAGAAACACTTTTTAAAGGAAAGATAGCTTTGTCATTTCATTAGAAAATTTACGTTAGAGTTCAGAAACAGTTTTATCTGAATCCTYTTTTAATCATCATGCTTGCACAGTCTCCCATCATAACCTCTGATTTCTGGGTTGAGGTTAAAATAATTTCCTTTGCAGGAAATCCTGATACCTGAAGCCCTTGTCATAACATTAATTTAGATATGGAACTCATGATGAATTTATAGGAGAAGAATTTTCTTTCCAAAAAAGTGTGCTGGTTTTTTAGGTTTCTTTCTAGAAGAATATTCAAAATACATTTACATATTTCTGATGAAATATTTTACTTTGTATCTTATTCCCTAAAGGCTTTAAATAACTTTTCCTGCTTAATTATTTATATATATATATATTTATTTCAGCTCCTTTTGATTGGTATCTAATTCACCCAGGGCAAAAAGGTCATTCAAATAATGAAACAACTGTCTGTCTTTTTGTTTCCAAGGTCCTACCCTTGCCTTAATGGGCCACTTCTTCCCACGAAGGATTATTTCTTTGGTGAAAATGTCTCTACTCAATGTATCTTAGGAATCCTTCAGTGTTAGGTATGATAATTGGAATTAACCATAAATTTCTGGGGTTTATATTTGATTAACTTAGATACTTTATGAAGATGCCTTTATAGTCAGAGTGTTTTATGAGACCAGAACAATTGTGAAAACGGAGAAGTAGTAGAAATGGAGTGGGGGCTSAGTCTAAACAGCAATAAGGCCTTTTGAATGCTGATCCTGGTCCACCGATGCTCCGAGACTGTTGTATGCAAACCAGCTTCTCCCAATAGGCTTTGCATCTACCATTATCCTGACACTTTGCATGAGGTACTTAGATCTGCTCGCATGTGCCTTCAAAACACCACACAAACTGTACTGCCAGATGCTAAAGGATAGAGAACCCTCCCTYCCGGGACACCGTAAGTGTTGCTCAGCTCTCTTGTGTTGTTCAAGCAATTCTGAGTGCCACGCTGGGAGCAAGGATGTGCCCGACCATAGAGACAGGTTACTGTCGGTGGTGGCTGTGAAACTCATCCCTTGATTTGCTGACCCCATTCCGGGTTGAATTCCTCCTACCTTTTCACACTCCACAAAGGGGACAAAGACACCTCATGTCACACCACAGAACAGCAGTGCAGAGGCGTCCAGGATGAACACGAAGCAGAAAGAAAGGCTGCTTCACTTTCAAAAGTGAAATATTTCCCATTTGGGATCACTGTTCTAGTGCTTCATGGGAAGTGTTGTCCAGATCTCTGGCACTCCTTTTTTCTTAGTACAAGAATTTCCACCTGTACTTTCTTATTACATCATAGCTATTGGCTGCTACTACTGAATATCTCTTCTCCTACCTGATGGCAACAGTTATGGAGTTATGACACAGAAATGTTAATAAGAGAATTGTATTTACTTCCTGATTCCATCCCAGTGTTTAGGTTAGTATTACACACTGTGACAACTGAACATTTGACAAGGAATTCATATGTTGGGGGACTGATTTCCCCATAATGTTACTTTTTGTATAATTTTTAACATACAGAAAAAACTCGACAACTTTGAATTAAATTATGTATGTAAGGAAGTATTTTTACAGCTCAAATATTAACAAACCATTAAATGTAAAGATGGATAATCATCACTAAAACATTTTCTTCAAAACTTCAATTGCTAACTTTTGCAATTGTGATTGTTAACTCATCTATTATAAAGAGCAATATAAATACCCAAGAGAAGATCACACAAATCAACAACTAAAAATAAATATGGAACAATTAAACAGAAAACTGTAAAGGTCGCTGTTTTCTTTTTGTTTCTTGGCATTTCTCYGAATAAATCTCTTTCTTGGAATTGAGGAATATGTTTGGAGGAAAAGTAAACACATTCTATGAAAAGAAGATAAAGGCCAGTATGAGTGTGTCTGTCTGTGTGTGTATGTGTATGCATTAAATGAAGAACAACAGAAGGTTAGAGATTATCCTGAAACCAGATTAGAACATTTTGCTTGCGGCAAATTAAATTAAACTAATAAATATGTAAACCAGACTATTATTATGTAAATTGTACAGTTTCAATATTCTGTTTGGTGAAGAACCGTTTCAACATTTTCATTTAAAATTACAGTTGTCTAAGTATCATGGATTTTAAGAAAATTCTTGACAGCTCAGGAAAAATTGGGAAAATATTGTTTCTTTATTGCATTCTATCTACAGCCACCTTACTAACAGTTTCATTCACAACATAAATGCTATTACAAGAAATTATTGAAAGAGCTGCATAAGACAGTTACATTTTCTTCAGCTTCATTTGTTAYGGAAAATATCCTATGAAATGAATCTGTGCAAACAGACAGACTTTGTCATTTTCTTTCTAGGAAATCCTCACAGCCAAATCTTTCTCTCTCTCTCACACACACACACACAAGGAGATAAATACACATGGTCTCTTTTTCATATCTCCACTTGAACAGGAAGTAGATATACTAAAAATAGAGGGAATGCTTTAACAAATTCTCTTTATTCTATTGAAATCCAGTTTACCTAATCATGGTATCTCTTCAAACATTTTCATAACAAAATTAGCAAGTATTCATAACCCTATTGAGAGGATTTCAACATTGTCATTAAATTTTTCATATGGAAGAATTTAGAATTGGCAGCTTGTGCTGCGGTAATGAAGGGCAATCTTCATTCATTGCAAGAGAAGCTACAAGCAACATTTGTGTAAAGTTGCAATATCAATATGAGAACTAAACAGTCTCCCTTTGGATGTGACAGCCCATCCACATCAAATTGTTACACAGGTGAAACTGGCCTTTCTGCTTTTCAGTGATGTTTCAGGCAAATCCTATTAGCAAATTTCATGTTGCTAATCACTTTGGGAGATCAACAGATCAATGCTTACTGGCCTTTTGATGACAGTTACCATGCTAATTAGTAACATGAAACAGGAACACAAAGGGAATGTTGTTGTTTTATACCCAAAAGCAATGCTTAGAAGAGTCCTGACTGGAAATCAAATGTTACATGCACAAATTCTCAGGTTCTGCAGGAACAAGCCAAAGTCTGCAACAACAAGCCTACTTCCAAATTCCCTGCTTTTAACTCACTCTTGTCTAGAAATGGTAAGAAGTGCTCATCTTTCTCCTATTTCATGATGGATGGTGTGAACAGAAGTGCTCCAATATCAAGAAGATGTGATAGTCTTAAAATGGAAAATAAAACAGTTCTCAGTCCGAAAGAGCCTCTAGGATCTTTTCTGTAATTTGTATGGTAAAGCACACTGACAAAAAAATTAGAAAAGAGAAAAAAAGAAGAAGAGGGTAAAGAAGACACTGCATATTACACTCTGCATATTAGAAATCTCAGCAGAATGTGCTGATATCCTGTCTTGCACAGCACAATCTCACCTTCCACACAGCCGATGGGCTCACACTGAAGAAGATGATGGTGCAGTTGATGGCAACTGGCAACAGATCTTGTTGGAGAAAAAAATGAAGAGGGCTGCAGCAATAAAAAGCCATTCACACTTCTCTTTCTCTAGTCTAATATACACTACATAGAATTTGCCTGGATTCTGCAGCCTGTAATGGTGTGTGGAAATCACAAAAGTTCAGCTCTAAGGCTGCATTTTCTCCTGCCTGTGCTTACATCCATAGTGGCAAGTGTATGGCTCTGAGAGGAAGAACAGATATTTCTAACAGCAGGAATCTTAATCATACTACTTCCTATTTTTAATTTAGTTAATATCTAAAACAATGCAAAAACTCTGTGCTACTTTGCATACTACTTAACCTTAAATCAGATGTGCAACAGGAAATTTGGAATGGGCTCTGAATTATTTCATTCACCTTTTCTCTGTGGGGGCAAGAAAAATAACATATTCACCACCACTGGGGAGGATATGTAAACTGTGTCGGTAGACGATTTGGTTTAAAAATGCTCTCAACAGTGGGACTGGAATGTCTTATGTACTTTTTACTGCCCAATCTACTGAAGTTTCATTTGCAAGGAAAACCAATGACGTTTCAAAGAGCATGATAATTAACAGTGTGATTTTTACTGTGTAAAATCCTACTTATTAAACTGCCTGCAGGGCATTTATTGTAGAATTTGAGATCACCAAGGACATTATAAGCTTTGAGTGATGGACAAAGGTGGTTATTGAAGGTGGATTTGCATAACTAAGCAACAAAGGCAAAAAAATAAGTAAGCAAAAGGAATTTGAAATTTTTAATTGATAAATCACTCTTTTAATTAACTAATCTGAATAATACAACTATTGATTGTTTACCATGATCTCCTGAGACATAAGATAGAGATTTTATTAGCAAGTGGATGAAAAGTGCTATCAGTATCTTTCAGAGGAAATCAGACATTTCTTTTCCAAAAGCAAATAACCCTGAGTACAAAAGGTTTTCCCACATTACTTATTCAAAGGTTCTGACACTTTCTAGAAAGAATAATGAACATTAAGATCTAGAGATACACTGTTGCCACTAATACTTTTAACTAGCAGATGAAGCCCGAAAATCATTTGAGTTTTCAGGGAGAAACTCAGGATGGATCAAGGCAATCAGAGAGGTAAGTGTGTAATCAGTATATGATTGAGATTATTGTGGGAAAGATAATCAGCAGTTTCTGTCTCTCGGGAAAACTGTTGACCTGCACAGCAGGCACTGGATTTTACTCAAGAAGCAGATAGGCAAACAATAAAAAGTAATGACTACTTAGAGGTGGAATAGGGGGGTAATCATAAACCAATTAATCTAAAAGAAGCATAACTCTAGAAGAACATAATATGGATGATAAAATAAGAGCCAAAAAGTCAACCTGAATTCTAATGTAAAATACAAAAATATGTAAATGGAAATTCTGGGAAAAAATGTGTCAATTAGTCTTTCACTTCTRTGTAGAAATGAAAGGCAATATGACTGAGCAAACGTACGTGACATATAAATAATGAGGAAACCAAGAGATAATGTCAGACTTCAACATTACATATTCAGACAAAAATTCTCATTTAAGTTTAAATCACCTATAGGAGGTAGGGATGATTTCAGTTCTCCACATACACTTACTCTGTGTTTTCTTGGGTCACCATAAGTAGGATTTTCAAAGGTTCCTTAAGATGCTAAACAGCATTGCCCTGCAATGAAATGTAAATCTCTGTCACCTACTTTAATTCTGGAAATGAAAAATTTTCCAAATGATTTGGGAAACTACTTTCATTCTTTCATTTTCTTAGCTCTCCATGTAGACACTATCTGACTACACAGAGGTATTGTAAAAGAAAGAATATGTTAATGGGTGTATTCTGTTTCATAGTGATCACAACAAGTGAAAAATAGGGATAGATGGATTGAACAGTAGAGGTGATGAACGGAAGTCATTTTCTCTGATTCGTAAATGACACATGCAGACTAAGAAATACTTAGAAGTAAACATCTGTGAAAGAGACATTTTCTCAACTCATTGCAATTTCTCCTATCATAATGGGAAAAAATCAGAAGGAAAACCAGAATCGGTTGTATAGGTAATCTCTTCTGTAATAAAGAAAGAAAATTATTCTTAAGAAACAGAGCTATTCCTGTGCGAACTCAGTCCTGTCACAGGATTTCTCAGTGTTGGGAGTCCCATCTACCCATACACTTGGAGTGTGATAGATGGTGGGGCTAATTGCCCTATCCCTTGTATTTCAAAACTGTACCTATGCTGGGATGACTACCCGAAATTTCGTACCACATGCATGCTCATCTTCACCTCACTGTGAAGATAATTTACTGTAAAGCAGACTCAAGATTTACAGAGATAGAGAGGAAAAGCTAGTGAGAGTTCCTGCATAGTATAGTGTTTAGATTACTCTCTGGGTTATTTTTGCATCCTGGTCTATGTACCTAGCCCCTTACCCAGATCTTTGCCTTTTTAATTAATTGTTGTGAACTTTCAGCACAATGCAGCAAGAAGGAAAATTGTGCTAATTTTAAATAGTATGTCTTTCTGTAAGCATACTGATTAACTAAATACAATATTACAGCAGTTGTCTTAATTCCATTTCAGAAGCTCTGGCTTTAAAATTTCATCAATGATGTCTTCAAACACCAAGCATTAATTATCACTAGTGTGAAACAATTTCTACAGAATTTTTATGAACATAAAATTATGCATGCATATCTACCATAATGTGGGATGAGTTCTATCTCTAGTATCTATACTGCAGGATATAGAGGTATCCAGGGTAGCTCTGAGAAAGAGTATACTCAGGGTTACAGTAAGAAACAAGAAACAAGGCACCAAATTGGAAACAGTATGCCTGAGTTTTGGCTACCATTGTCACTGAAAACATGATTGAACTGAAATGAAACATAAATCCCTGTAAAGCTGTTGTTTCTGCCAACCAGGTAAGAGAACTTTTGAAAAGGACTGCCACTGTGACATATAATCACCAGCTACAGCTCTGCCTAAATGGTTGTAAATATAAGACAGTGGAAGGTCAGGAAGAAATGTTAAGAGACATTTCAGGTGTTGGACTTTGCAATTTATTAAGCACCTTAAAATCAATATGAGACTTCACAGGTGCCTGTGACAAGACTACAGGACATATGAGCAGAATATGAAAAAAAAATCAACTTCATCTGCCAGAAAAATGTACCCAACATTCACTGGAAAACATTACAAATGGTAGTACACCATAGCTAACTTAGAGATGCAAACCATATTACCTTCATTAAGATATATGGCATCCAAAATTGTATATAATAGAGGTCATTACATAGGATAAGAGACTGCAGTGTAAGATCAAAAGGAAGTGTAAAATAGATTTGGCTGTCATTTTACCTACCCAAGGAAATGATGGCACACTGATGAGAAATCAATTCTGGGGGTTGAATCTAAATATTAAAAATACAGAAGACCTACAAAAGCTCTTTGAGATGTGCCAGAGCTTAAACTGTATTAATGGATATACTTACTTCAGATAGGAGCAAATCAGTCAAAGCAGATAATGAGCATACCAGCAAGACCTGCTGTGAATTGAGTTATGGAAAATCCTAGTATCAAATACTGCCAAAAGAGACAATAATAGCTAAACACTGTTATATGTTTGAAAAAATGTTCAAATCACTAAAATCAATTTTTTTCTTAAAATAATGGAGTCTTTGATATGAGGTAATAACACTGAAAAAAAACCAGCTCAGCTTTACTATGACTGCATTGGTCTTTCAGCAGAAACACAAATACACTAGATTCTCCTACTTCCTGTCATTGGCCAGTGCTTCCTTTACTGATGCTTTCAGTTTCAGAGTTGCAATTTTCATGATAATGTACAAATGTGAATACTGAGGCAGATACACAGATTTGATATAGATATATAAGACATGGCTGATATTCTTAGGTAACAGGAAACACATTATTGAGCCACACAATTATTTTTGTCAGTTAGGGTGAGAAGCATATGATTAAATTTGATAGAACCATAGAATAGTTTGTGTTGGAACGGACCTTTAAAGGTTATCTAGTCTGACTCCTACATTTGATTGTCTAGATTTCCTCTAAATTCCTTCTAGGTGTAATTCTAAAAAAGTGTTTCACCTCACCATTAAGTGGAGGCCTGATAATTCATTCATTGTCAGAATTGTAACCGTGCCTTTCTCTGCAATGACTGTTAGAGGAGTAAACCAATTTAGATGCACACACCTGAAGCCAGGTGAAGTGAATCCACTCTACACTGATGTCTACATTGGTTCCTGCAATGCATAGTGTTAAGATAAGTGTTAAGATAACCAGCCTAGCTTTTGAAAGCTGTATTTTCAGCATTGCAGTAGAGTGTGGAAAAAAGGACGTCATCAAAATAGGAACAAAAAAGCCTGAGTGCTGTCAGCTGCTACCAATACACAGTCAAGAGAAACAGCAGATCCTTGGCAGTAGCTAAGAAGAGTGCCTAAAGGGCTAGAATTTCAGTGAGGAGAGAGCAGAGAGAAGGGAATGCAAGTCCACTTCTCACCAAACATCTTCCTACTGCTCCAGGTACAGCAGAAGCAGTACATTAACATAGTTCTGCCCGGACTAATATACTCTGCTTCCTATCGTGAGTCACAGCGGTTTTAACTTGTATGAAAGGGCTACCACAGTACAAAGAGATTTAATCTTTTCACACTGAGCATTCCCAGCAATAAGCAACCCTGCATCACTTTGACAAATGTGTTTCAGATAAGGCTATGAGTCATTCTGAGGGAACAAAAGTAGCCCATTGAATTCTCACCGCTCTTGAGTACACATACTGACTACATTTCAGAGCCTTCCTGTACAAAATTCTCTTACTGCCTGCATCCAGACAGACCTGTTGTTATTATTTTGCATTTAATAGGATTTCTATAACCAAGTAAACCACACCTCATTATCTGTAGTAGTTTCAAATAACACATAAGCAACGCTCTAAGTATTAGGTAATATTGTCTAAGATTTCAAGACATGTCGCAGATTTTAGGACCTGCTACCTCATCTTTTAATTGCAAGATTTTCAAAGTATTTTGTTAATATTAGTTATTTAAGCCTCACAACACCTTTGTGAGCATTATCAAGGTAATTTCTATTGCTGTCACACAGTTTTAGAGCCGTGATGAAAAGCAGCTCAGGGTCCCAGGTGCTAGAAACCTCAGCTGAAAATGCAAGTACCTTTGTGTAGAAAGCCAAAAAGTACAGAAATTGATCCAGAAATCAGCATAATTGTTTTCTATTACCATTCAAACTGAATGCCTTTATACRTGTTTCTTCCCTGAARATAAACAAGGCACATTCGTAGAGAAGGTACTTTTATTAAAATGTATTTTTCAATGTAGAAGAAAATATGAAAATGGAACAAGGAAGCAACTATAGAAAGATCTATACCTCATCTTTTTTTTTTCTTTTTTTCTTTTTTTCTTTTTTTTTTTTTTGTGGGGAAGAGGATCAGAGATTCAAAAGCAGCAACTGGCATGGGTTGAAAATAAGGATCTAAAATCCCCAGCTTTCTGTGCCTCCCTCTGCTTCCTGTTATCACAGGTGTGAGTTTTAAAGTTCAGTATATGGTATAGATAGCTTGCATAATTAAATCAGCCATCTATGTGTGAGGAAAGGTGTACACATGTGAGGAAAATTTATACATCAGCCACAAAGAACATTTGCCTACTCAGCATGCTCTATATTTACACACTTGAGTACTGTATTTATACCTGTTCTACTTCTATTATAAAGAATGAAACAGATTAAAACAAGTGTTAGCCCTCCATTAGAAAAATCTGGGTAAAACCTGGCAACTGCAAGTTTTGCTGTTGTCCTCAGTGTTGATATAGTCCAAAAAGTTAAATTCTGCTTGCAATCAAAGACAATAAAGAGGGCTAGGCTTTACCCCTCAAGAAGTTCCGGGGAATACTTCATGGATAACAGACAAGGTGAGGATATAGATGGCTTATAGATTACCAGCATGATTATCATCACAAAGCACTATTTTTCCATGACTTCAGTCCTAATAAGCTAATCAAGGAAGATATCACACATTCTCTTTCTCAGACAAGTTGATAAAATAAAATATAACGAGACTCGGCAGCTGAATCACAGAATACAAGTTACTTTTGCATCTGTCACTTCTACATTCTTTTTAACCAAGACAACTAGATTATGCCTTGTGAACTTTCATTTAGGAAGACTTGAAGAACAACAAGTGAACAACTTGAACAGCAACAGCAACAGCAACAACTCCTAAAAATTTAACTTTGTTTAGGAGACATAATTATCAAGAAAAGCAAGTTAGGTTTGAATATAGGAGGGCAGAGTATTTCCTCATCAATTACAGTATTCATTGCTATTCTTCATGAATCCTAAGAAAATAGTGGCTTTATTTCACATGGAAACTGCAGAATTTTGTGAGATGTTATTAACTTGCCTGTTCACTTAACCGAAACCTTCTTGGAACCACCAGCCTCACAGTGTCTGGCCTGCAACAGAGTGTAACGACATATGACAGCGATCATAGTGTTATTCAGTATCAACAACAAATAATTAAGCAGTGAATGAACCTGACAGAAGACCTTTAAGATGTTGCCAAACTCTATATGGATAAACTGAATGTTTGTAACACATCTAATGCTTTCATCAGTCTTAATTGTAAGTGTGACTGGGTGAAAGGTTCACATGCTCTAAAAGTAATGAAGAATGTGTCAAATGATTGAACAGAAGCAATTAACTTCTGCCCAAGTATTTATTGTTTTGCAAATACTCAGAAGCTGGGGAAACAGATGGTAGTTGCAAGGTAAAGTCTATTGTCTTCGCAGAAGAAATTTCCCTACACAGCAACTTTGAGTAGTGAACTCAGATTACATTTAATATTGAGATTTCACTGTAGGACTATTTAGAAAATACCTTGCATTTTAAATATAGAAAAGAATTTCTCAATATTAATAAGCTCACATAGCATGCTGTTATTACTGACATGTAAACAATATATTCAGTGTTCAAGGCCAGGTTGGATCAGTGTTTGAGCAAACTGGTCTAGTGAAAGGTGGCGCTGCCCATGATAGGGAGTGGACTAGATTACCTTCAAAGGTCCCTTCTGATCCTATGATTCTATGATTCTATGATTCTATTGCTGGTACTCTTCATTCATCTACATAAAATAGGATTATTCCCTGTGGCTTAAAAGGAAGCAACACAGAGCTGAATAACGTAGCTGTTGAATCGAAGACACAACAAGAAAATAAGTGTCTTCAAAAACTGTGTGAACAAATCTCTATTTATGAAGATTTCTGCATTCTTATTCAGGAAGACAGAGTAAATAGGAACAGAAGAGCGTTTAAATGATTGACAGTAAACCCAGCAAGGAACATCCACACACACACACAAAGGTGAAATCATTTAGAAATGTTATGATTTGGTGTGGTAGTATGATTAAAAAAGATTTGCACCAAGTTGAGTTATTGGCCTTCAGTGGCTATATTATTCACATTCACTAGATCTGATGTTAACACTTAAGACAGGACACCCGAACAGAATAAAAACATTAAGCATTGGTTCATTGTGTGTGCTAAAGTACCAACTGAAATTCATTACAGGGTAGAGAACCAACTGCAAGTTGTCCATGGAAGAAAAAGTGCTTCCAGAATGAAGAAGAGTTTTTCTTAATAGACTGTTGGAAAACTGAATCTCTCTGATTCAAAACACATTTGAGAAATCCAGGCCAGAGAGCAAGATGAACAAGGAGGATTTTGGACTTCATGAGAACACCAAGTCTTTATGAAAACCTCCTAGAAATATTCTGAAGTATTCTTTACAATTGTGAAGGAAACAGTTCAAATGTAATCAAAATATCATAGTCTTCACTGGATGGCTCGTGACTTCACAAATCAGAAAATGAACTGGCATTGATTTTAATGTTTAATGTTTGAAGAAAGATGGACATTTTTGAGCATTTCTTTTTGAAAGTCTTCAACATATTAAAATTTTCATCTTGCTACATAGATCTTATAAATAGATCCTATAATAGATTATTGGTTGGACTCAATGAGCTCAGAGGTCTTTTCCAACTTAATTGATTCCTGCATGGTACTTTTTTGAATAGAAAAAAAATGACATCAAGCAGTGGCCTTCAAAGTTTTAGTCAGACAAGAATCTCCCAAGTTTTTAAGATTAAATCAATTAGACAATTGTCTTCAAATCTTTAATCAGAAAAAACTGAATTCTTGCCCAATGCTTCAAGTTGAAATAATGACTATTCTGTCTATTAAATGCATGGATCACATGGATCCCAAGATTATTCTGACTGATATGAGGTCCATGGATGTTTTTTTATCTAGGGACAGTGAAGAAAGGAGTTGGATATGCCCAATCAAGTGAAGAAGGGGCGGGTCAGCCTGGAAAGCAAAGAGTGGTGGAGGATGTGAAGAAGACAGACCCTGTAATCAAAAAAAGGACTAGAGGGGGGCCCCATCCTTAGGTTATGAAAGCCAAATCCATTTGGAGTTTAATCTGGTGAGGGGTGCGAAGAGCAATAAAAGGGTTTGTATAGTTATAATAACAGCAAAGGAAGATGAGGGAAAATTTGGGTCCATTGCTGAATGGGCCAGGAGTTGTGGTGACAAAGACCATGAGGAAGACAGAGATGCTCAGTGCATTCTCCAGTTTGGTCTTTACTGGTAAGGTTTTCCCTCAGTAACGCCAGGTCCATGAAACCAGTGGGAAACTATGGAGCAAGGAAGACTTCTCAGAACAGGATGATTAGATTAGGGACAGGTGAACAAACTGGATATACACAAGTGTATGGGATCTGATGCGAGGCACCTACAAGTGCTGAGGGAGCTGACCAGTGTCACTCTGAGGACTCTCTCCATTGCCTTTGAAAGGTCATGGTGATCAAGGGAGGTTTCTGAGGGCTGGAAGAATGCAAATGTCTCTTCTGACTACAAGAAGGACAAGATATAGGAGTCAGAGAACTCCACATTGATTTGCCTAATTCTAAACCCTGGGAATGTGATGGAGAAAATCCTCCTGGAAATAATTTCCAAACATATTAAGGATAAAAGAAAGTGTAGCCCTAGAGGCCAATATAGGGGCTAGTACTATTTAATATTTTCATTATGACCTGAATGATGGGACAAGAGAGCACTCTCAGCAAGTTTGCAGATAATTCAGAACTGGAAGGAATGGTTGATACATCAATTACTTGTGCTACCATTCAGAGACCTAGACAGACTGTAGAAATGTGTTGACTAGGATCTCAAGACCTTTTAAAAAGATAATTTCAATATTCTGCACCTGAGAAGAAAGAGCCTCATGCACCCATATATGCTGGGAGTTGAATGTTCAAGAGTAGCTTGGCAGAGAAGTATTTGGGGGTCCTGTTGGCCACCAAGTTGAACATGATCTATCAAAGTAYCCTTGCAGATAAGACCAACAGCTGCCTGGGCTGTATGAGGAAGATCATAACATAAAGTCAAAGAAGGTGATCTTTCTCCCTTTGCTCATTCCTGGTGAAACACAACTGCAGTTCAGTGTCCAATACTGGGCTCCCCAGACCGAAAGAAACAGGGATGTTCAGGGGCACATTCAGCAAAGGGCCATGACAGTCATTAAGGGACTGGAGAATCTGACATACAAGGGGAGGCTCAGAGATTTGCTCAGGGGTTTGCTTGAACTTAAGCAAAATAGTTACAGGAGAATTTGATCAATATTTATATTCATACATGAAGCAGGTATATTGGCTTTATGCGGCAAGGTTTGACAGCCGGGGGCTACAGGGGTGGTTTCTGTGAGCTGCCCATGCCAGACAGAGCCAATTTCAGCTGGGTCCAAGATAGATCCATTGTTGGCCAAACATGAGCCCACCAGTAATGCTGGTATCACTTCTGTGATAACATATTTAAGAAAAAGTTAGAAAAATGCTTTGTTTAGAGAGTAGTGAGGATATGTGAGAGAAACTCCACAGACACCAAGGTCAGTGGAGAAGGAGGGGGAGAAGGAGGGGGAGAAGGTGCTGCAGGTGCCAGAGCAGAGCTTCCCCTGCAGCCTGTGGAGAAGACCATGGTGAGGTAGCTGTGGCCATGGAGCCCATGGAGGTCCAAGAGGGGGTAGATATCCACCTGCAGCCCATGGAGGACCCCAGACCAGGCAGGTGGATATACCTCGAAGGAAGATGTAATCCCTTGAAAAGTCCGTGCTGGAGCAGACCCCTGGCAGGAACTGTGGCCTGTAGAGAGAAACTCATGACAGAGCAAGTTTTCTGACAGAACCTGTGCCTCTGTGGGAAACCTATCCTGGAACAGTCTGTTCCTGAAAAAAAGCATGCCACGGAAAGGAGACATGCTGGAGCAGTTCGTTAAGAACTGCAGCCCATGTGAAGGATTCAGTATTGAAGTTCATGTGTAAGGGATCCCACACTGGAACAAGGGAAGAGAATGAGGAGAAGAAAGTGGCAAAGTGTTATTGACTTTCTGTGACAGCTGTTTCCCAGCCCCTTGAGCTTCTTGGGGAAGGTAGAAAACTTGGCAGTTAAGACAAGTAGAGGAATTGGGGGAAGCCGTTTTTAGATTTGTTCTAATTTGTCATTTTCTTGCTCTGATTTGATTGGTAATAAATTAAATTCATTTCCACATCTTTTTCCTGTGATGGTAATTGCTGAATGGCCTCCTTGTCCTCAACTTGGCCCATGAGGTTTTTTATCTTGTTTTCTCATCTTGTCCTGTTGAGGAGGGAGACTGATAGAGTGGCTTGGTGGGCACCTGGCAGACAGAAGAGGTCAACCCACTGCAGCAAGAACTAAAGGAGATGAAGCCAGACTCTTCTCAGTGGTATCCAGTGCAAGACAGGCACAAACTGAAATCAGGGAAATTATTTTAAAACATCAGAAAAAGCCTAACTATGGTGAGGGTGTCTGAACACTGAAACAGATTGAACAGAAAGGTTGTGGAGTCAACATCCTTGGAGATATTCAAAACCTGACTTGACATGACCTGGAGCAACTTGCTTTAGTTAACCCCATTTTTGTAGAAGGGGATCAAATTAGATGGTCTCTAGAGGTTCCTTCCAGCCTTGACTATTCTGTGATTCTGAGAAATGTTAAGCTTTCTGAGGCTGAGTTTAAGTAGGACTTGTGTTGCATAGAAACCACATTGGTTCCCCACAGAAAGGCAAATTTCCCTCCTTTGTGTTGATCTGTACATGAGCCTGCAGTTTGAGAGTATCATTTTTAAGATCTTTAAACACAACTTAGAGGTAGAAAAGTTAGAAAAAGTGACAGATTTTCTACAACTGAGAATGGTGCATTATAAATATGTATATAGCAACAAATCCATGTATATCTAGAAATGTAGAAAACACAGTTAAAATCTTGCAGAGAAGTACCTTATGCTGTTATTATTCAGCAGTTCTTATTAAGTTCAAGATCATGTCTTGGCCTGATTAATTTATCTTAAAATAGGAAACATTTTCTTAGACCTGAGAAAATTATTTGAAAGAACTAAATATTTCTACAGGCAAATATGATGATAATTAAAGTCTGGCTTGTGTATACAAAGTCAGGAAATACTAATGCCTTAAAATAACAAAAGCATACAGTAAAGACCAACATGAAGAACAAATAATAATAAGACTGTAGAATAAATGCCCACAACCAGAATATCTCTTGTGTACTCTTAGATGTCTGATCACAATGAATTATGAATATTTCCTGGTTTTGTTCTTTTCCCTGTGGAAGACTGATCACTGACCTGCCTAGCACATGTTGGATGCACTTGCCCAAGGACAATCTAATCAGAGAAAATATGGAAGCAGCATGTGTTAAATCCCAACCCTAATCAAGGCTAAAGGCGAAAGGCCACGATTTCTACCATATTTGAAAAATTTAAAGCACTTATCAGTCCTCTGCAGCAGAGGACCCTGATGGCTCTGCATTTTAAAGAGAAGAGTCATGTGTTTTTCAGCTCCCTTGGTTCAGGCTGTGATCATTTTAAAATGTGAAAGTAAAAGGCTACAAGCAAACACAAGAGTGCATATTAGAAGGAAATCACATTAAGCAAACTGCTCAAGATATACTCTGGGGTAAAGACTTGTAGCCTATATTGATTTATTGCACAAAATAGCGTAACAAATACAGGCATTGAAGATCAAGCTGTGGTTCACTATGATGAGTTAGCTGTGTAAAGCAGATAGACAGATATCAGAGTAAATAAACACTAAACAGATGCTGAGAAGGCTTTTACCATGAGCCATAATGCCCAAAACTTCTCCATGCATGTCCTGTGAAAGACTCCCTGTTTCCCATTTCAAGAAGTAGTTGTAATGACTTCTGATTGCAAAACCTTAAGCAAGTTGAAAGGACAGGTTTGAAACATCCTTTTCCTCTTTGGATTTTTACATGGTGTGGAACCACAGTAATTTCTCAGAGTACCAGAAAAGTCACCTGAGGGCACAAAGCTCTTTCAGAATTTGTCTAGAACTGCTGATTTCAGTGGAGGGGCAGCTGTTAACTTCAGCAGCAGGACACTGCTTCTTGCAGTTACTCCAAAATTTTCACAGCCTCTCTGGTGTGGTCTGGGCTCCTTCTGTTGCATTCGAGAAAACAAGTGAGTGGTGACTTCTGGTAGTGGCATATAAATGCTGTAGCAGAAGGCATATTCTCTCTCACATGTGTGAATCTGCTTTAGTATCAGGACAGTAAGCTTGTTGATTTGGGAAGGGGTTTTTGATATCAAAAATTAGCACAGTCAAACAGCGTTATGATGATTTGCATATTTTCATTCCTTTATTAAAAAATCCTAAACAGCAGCAACAACAAAATCACAACTATTTACTAACGAAAAGATACCTCTTGACAGTAAACTGTCCATGCTATTGTTAAGCTGTTTGGCAGCAGGGTAATGTTGAAGTTGGAATGGAGGTCATAATGCAGAATAGCAAAATATTTTCCCTTCAATGAACTCCTGAACATATAAATGCTATCATGGCCCACTATACACATAAGTGTTTCCACATATGAAAGGGTGAAGACGGACTGGAAGCGGAGTTGCATACAGTCACTCCCAAAGTAGATTTGGGTATGATGCATAGGCTAGAACATTAAGCATAACGGAGATATGTATTATATTACAGATGAAAAAATTGTCTGCCTTCTTATGTCTTATTGGAATATACATGTGGGTGATAAATGCAGATCATTTTCCTAGTGGTATAGAGTCAAATATACTTTGTCTTTATTATTACTGGCGTACTCTCGACGACATTATAAAGTCTAGCTGCTCAAATCATCCCAGTACCTCGACTTAAGTCCTCTAAGGTGTTGAAGTACTACAAAAATAACATATGAAGTGTTAATTTGTTAGCATTCTGGGTTTAGATGACAGGGAGTAAAGAAGGTGAACCTTTTTTTTTTTTTCTAGAATAATACTTTAGCTTTCAACTTATACGCTATTTTGAAATAGGATTGTATCTTTACCAAGTAAATTATCACTGCTTAATCCTCAAGCAGAGCTAACAAGCAGCGTACATATAGCTCAGTGACATGGATACTGACCCCACAGTCAGATCAGCACACCAGACCTGCTCTAAAAACGTGACTGTAGTAGGAACATATGTTACTTCCCTTGAAAAGGGGACCAGTGGTAACGTTGCCCTCTCCTGAGTCAGTACCCTGAACATCATGCTCAAGGAAAAAATACCACTCAGAATAAAACAAGTAAATGAACAGTTCATACTGTGGAACCAAGGGCCTCAAACTACTATCCACAGAATCCAAAAGACATCTCAGTATTTTAGACCCTGAAACGGTCTCAGAATTTTCTTAAAATGAGAAAATGATACATGGCATTTAGCAGCAGCATTCACTGCACGACAAGCAAATCACTTTTATGACTTTAAAGTGTTTTAAAAGAACAGGCCTTTTTTATTCTTCAATAAGATTGCTTAATCTTCCAATCTCTGTTTAAACAGTGCTTGAAATTTTCATTTTAATGTTTCTCAGAAGTCTTATACATTTTAAGGGACAGAGAAATTTTATTCTAAAAACAACAGTTGTGATATGAACGCAAGTTCAAGAAGTCTCTTTTTCCCCAGTGTTTCTTAGCACTAGATTTGAATATACACATAACCTCCATCCCTCTCTCCCTAGATTGTCAGTTTTAAGAAAAATTATAGATCTTCACTTCCTAACTGTATTTAGAAGTTATTTTCTTTTACAAAGATTTGTCTTAAAATACCAAATTATTTTTTACACTTGACTTCAAAGACTAATTATTCTGAAAATTTTAATAAAATCATATAAAAATTGAACAATATAATGAAGTACTGCAGAAATCGAGAGTGGTGGATAAAACTATAACCATGGCAACAAAGAACAAGAAAAATAGAAGGTATTTTCCATCCATGTGTTGTCATAATGGAGCTATAATGGAAGTTTTAAAGGCTTATTTAATTAAATGCTTAAAATTCAGTAATTTTTCAGATCCTATCAATCTTTGCTTCAATTTAAATAAAAATTTATATACACACATGGAATAGCTTGGCTAGTATAATCTAACAAAAAGGTGATTGAAAGAGGATGTAAGTGTCTCCCCCCCATACATTAAAAATTATATCTCAGGGAAGGAGAAGATCTCTGTAAGCTACATTAGTACATTAACAAATGGAAGTCAACTGATCATGATAGGATCCCATCATAAGACTTGGGGAAGAAAATTTTCTAACAATCAGAGCAGAAATGTTCTGGAAGAAGAAAAAAATAGTCCAGGAAAATGAAAGTCCCAGCTCTAGTACTTCTAAGATGACATAGAACTGACTCATGAAAGGAATACATGATGCCCATGGGTACACCCACATTAGCAAGTAACCTAGTAGAAATTAGGACTAGGAGTAAATATGTGGATCAATGAAGTTGATGTTGTGCTATTAACATTCAGAATATATATATTTCAGGCATGCATTTCTGACTCTCTCTACGATAGTGCCAAGGACTATTAGCCATTGCCATTAGTGTCAATGCTCATTAGCCATTGCATGAATTGTACTCTGGGCATGTATTTTCCAGCTTATTTTCACCTAGAAGTAGTCTAATTTGTGATCTCTGATGCTCCTCTCCCTCCAAATGTGAGAATGGAAACCTTCGGGAGAATCGCTTGAAAAACACCCTGGTAACAAAGCAAAAATCCACTAAATTTTGAGAGTGGAAGTTGCATATAGATGTTTAAATTTAATTTTTWAAAAAATTCTTCTATAGCACCATAGATGCTTTAGAATGTGTGTTCACATATAACAAGGGTTAATACTAACTCAGTTGGCAGAAGGCAGCAGTAGAAGATATACAAGGCCTTGTGGTGTTTCAGAGTTGAAACTTATTTTATGAAAAGTGATGGATATCAGTGTCTTTTCATCCATGGATGTTGAATAATGGCAGTTTTTATTCTTGTTCTGTTAGAAGAGTACTCTTGAAAATAAACAAATGTAAAAATACCATTTCTATAATCTGAATGTGCTTTCATAATATAGATACAACTATTGATACAAATTAGACCTGAGGGGATTGCAGAAAATCAAATCACGGCAGTTTTCCAGATTTTCAAATGCTTTTTTTTTTAAAAAAGCAACCTAACTCTTCACAGAATTAATATCTATGAAAAGTACAGTTTCACATCTAACAATCCTTCTCCATTTTGATTGCACTTTAGGTTATAATAGATAACACAAAATAAATACTATTAGTTAATTTCCCTTATAAAAAACATTAAAATTGTATATTTCAACATTTTCAGGAGTCTCTCCTTCCCTTTATCCCCCCTGCCTTCAAAACACATACTGACAAAATCAAAATCAATGTTATGAAGTGTTTTGACCTTGACAGAATTGCACCGTTCAAAAGGCCTGACTCAATTCTTGCTTAAACTGCTCTGGTTACAATGTTGATCTTTCAGCAGCAGCCACAAATTATAAATTCTTTCTGATTAATCTTTTGAAAAGTTATAGAAGATTTAATCTGCAGATTAACACAGATTCCTGCTACCAAGAGACCCATACCCACTGTTTCATAAACAGTTACTGAATCTCTACAAGACATTTAAATTAATATAATGATAAAAGGTAAAATATCATTTAAATGAAGCAATTAAATTACCATAATCCTATCAAGGACAAAGCTGATGAGATGCAAAAGTGTCCTATACAGGAAAGCACATGCAAACAGACACTTATGTATAGGTCTGGTTCAAATGCTAGATGATTTTAGGATTTTATTGGCATCATTAAGGCAGCACAATCTTTTGCCTATTGTTCCCTAACTTTACTTCAACTACTGTTCAGAGAAGAGCTGAACTTCTTGAAATTTTGTGTGGGGAATAATGAAGAGGAAAGAATGGTTAATAACCCTTCCAGGAAGAAAAAAAGAATACTTAGAAAGTAATCCTTTCCAAGTTCATCTCAATTTTAATTTCTGCAGCAAAACAAACCATGTCAGATGTCAAAAACACAAGTATGAGCTTCTCTGAAAAGAATTCTAAACCTTAGTGTAAAAGCCATAATAGTTTTACTTTCCTAAATTGGATTAGCTCCCTTTAGTGATACATCGTACTGGTTCCATAACACAGTGTCTGCCTCCGGCTTCTGCCTCACCATGACAGAAATCTGCTGAAAACCTAAGAAAGGGAGATTCCCGCATTAATCATGTACTAATGCTTAAAAAACCTCCAAAATTCTTTACATTTAATTTGATAATTATTTAATTGTGTGCTGTATTACTTATTCACTTACTATACTTATGTTACTTAGTACTTACTATAATATTAATTTGATATTTAACATTAAGTTAGAGCGTACACATAGCTCATCCCTGTTTCATCACCTAGTAGAAAAAGCATGTAAACCCAATACACCTACTTAAAGGGATTTTATAATTTTAGTAGCAGCTAAGTGCTTCCACTAACATTAAAAGAATGACCCCCAACAGACTTCCTTTGCTGCCCTCTGGAACATATTGACTCACGTTCAAAAGCAGCATGTGGTGGGACCGAAAGGTGCAAAGTGATTCTATGTATCAAGCTCAGCTTTGTAATTCACCTGGTGGAAAGGAGTGGTGTGGTTGAAGCACTCTTCCAGGTTTGCTCTTATGCTTTTCACAGCAGTGAAAGGCGATATGGCACCCAGATCTGTGTCCACAAGAACATGAGTGTTGTAATGCCTGCCTGGTTTTGTTGGTTTGGTTTTTTTTCTGTTTTGTACCACAAAATCTCTTTATTCCATTAAATTTTCTCTGGCAGAAACCAGTAATTTGGCATAGCTGTTGCCTCCTAGTTTCTTTCTTAGCAAAGAAGAGCATGTGCCCATACTTCTTTATCCCTCTCTAGTGTTTTCTCCACACAACAGAAATCTACCTGTGGAATAATGCATCCATACCATATAAAGGCTTGTGGAAAAGCTTATTATGAAATATCTGTGGTATTTCCATGTATAGGTGTCTGATTGGCTCCTCCAGTGCTCAGCACTATCACTAAATATACGCTGTTATTGGCTAGGTGGAATATTTGAAATAGTTCTAATTTTCTCACTTTTCAGTTGGCAAATATATGGAGTTACATGCTAAGATGTGGATACACAGAGTTAGATCCAATTTGAAAGACAGTTTTGGAAACAGTCCCTTCCAGAAGTAGACCCAAACACACTTTGAACTTCAGAAATGTTCCTTTTGTGTTGCTCAATCTTCCTTTTCCATCTGTTATTAAAAACTTAAAATGGAAGAGATACTGTGGGTATACCACTAGATTTGCCTATGCTAGCAACAGTCCCACAAGATAAACCTACCAAAAATTCTGTCCTTAATGCCCCTTGAATTCATTAACTGCTAAGAGCACTCATCTTTCTGCTTCTGCCCGAGATGTTAACGAATGCATTGGCATTGATCACAGCTACTCAGCATTGTTCCCTTCCATGGGCATGCGTCCCAGGCACTGCACATGTATTTCATATTCTGAGCTGTACAGATGTAAAATGTATAGGTTTTGTCTTGCTGATTTTGTACTCTGTTGTTCTGCTAGCCTGCAGTTTATTTTAACTGCTTCATAATTTATTAATACCATTTTTCTCTAATCCTCCTTCAGCAAACACAGCAGGATAGCCTTCATTCAAGCAAAAGTCACAGGATTCCTGTTAAACTCTGCACCTACACAAAAATAAGCTTTTAAAACCTCATGGTAGAATTAGATTTAGACTTGGGGGTTTGGGGCTCATTATTCAATACTTATTGAGGCAGAAGTAAGATTTTAAACCAAAATGAACTCTGGGAATCTAATAATTACCTTACTTCTGGTATGACTGTGGAAAGCTATTACACACCAGCCTATTATACTTCTTTGTGGCACCACTCTACACTTACTGAAAGTCGTACTTTTTTGTGCAGAGAAAAACTCTTAAGCAGATGCATTGGAAAAGAACAGATGTGTTCACAAATTTTCCATGCTCTATTTTCCACTATGTATGCTTTTTTGTTTATGRAAGGAGAAGGCATAATTCAGGCAATGGATGGAAAAGAACCTGACTATCCATACAAATCACATCTCTTTAAACACTAATTGGAAAGGATAACTCATTTTAAGATATATTCTTGGGTCTACTTATACATCTAAAATTTCTATAAGCTTATTCAAAAATTAATATATTTTAGACCCTCCAGTCACCTTTATGAAACTAGCAGCTGGGCTTAGGAAGTTAATTCCTGTACACCTGCAACTACCAGAGGGCAAGAGACAACCTTCCCTACAGGCATTGCATAGGGACAGCATATAACAATATGAACGTAGGTGAACATATCTTACTATTTAAGGCTTTTGTTATCCTATAAATGACTTCTTGAAATGCTTTTTCTTATTTTAATATGCGTGAGAAGTCAATAACTAAATTCTAAAGCTTTTGAGTGAAACTTTTGAACATTAGCTTTTTTCAAAACTGTGTCGCCAGAGACTGGAACTAGTTTGCAGGAAAAATAAAGACACCTTGTTTTCTTCTAGTGCACATGTCTTTCATAGGAAAAACGTGCAAGAATATCTATCAGAAACTCCAAGGAAAGCCTTCCCCTCTGCCATTTATTGAGAAATTCTATCTTCTGCATTCATTTTAGAATGTCGCTAGTTAAAAAGATTAAGTTCAGTTTAATATCCCTTACGGTTTCCTACAGTCACATAGTAATTCATTACTCTCTGCAATGTTTTGTGATTGATGCTATAAGGCACAATAGGCTGGATTAATCAAAGAGATAACAAGTAGATTTTCACTTCTTGAATAATAATGAATAACTGAAACTCCTATTCATTGACATTCAAAACCAGATAAAGAACCAGCAGGAAATCTGTAGCAAAGGACAACTGGAACCCCATTTCTGCCTTTAAATTAAAACTGGCAAAAAACATTTCTAGATAAGAGCAGTGTTTAATATTTATGAAGTCCAGTTTGTTCAATAACAATTTATATCAACAATACATTAAATCAGCATTTAGAGATATAATGATGTACTTGTTTTTGTATGTTAATAACGAGAATCATCACTTATACCACGGTGGCCAGTTTGCAACTGATGAGCACTGCCTCAGTACAATACTTCCCACAACTTCTCTGTTGGTGGAGGAGATAGCACAGCTTTCTCTGTTTTTCAAGCAACACTTTAGAAGATATTCAAAAGTCTCTCATCTTGAGTAAGTCAGGAAATGGATAAGTAAAATATAGACAAATTAAATATGATATCCAAATTCCTAATTTGAGCATGCACATTTTGAAGCTACAAGAAAATCAAAATGTATCTTTAGGATATTCTTTCCACTCTCATTATATTACGTATGTCAGCCTGGCCTCTCCTTAGTCCTGTAAATGTTTGCATTTCTGCTAGCAGGTATACACAAAATATACAAAGCTCTCAGTTCACAGATCATTTCCCTTGTCTGCTTAACTGCATTCAAAGTAATTCTTCAGCTGCACAACAGATCTCTGCAGAAAGGCCTGTTCTGGCTGGATTGGGCAAGTGCATCCCAAAAGTCAGAAAATGGTCTGGCTGCATCTATAGCTTTAAACAGAGGTTCCAGGAAACCTCCCTGAGCACTGCAAGTCATTTGTAGATGCTTGCATTTTTAAAAACGGTCTTCAGACAAAAATTTTCCAAAGTCAGCACAGCCCAGATTGTAACCCTAACATGTAAGAACTACCCTCAGGAAACAGTCATGAACACATTCCCTTTCTTAATATGAATGCAGTCATGGGCCAGGAACTTGCACCTTATTTTCTTTAATTCCAGGAGAAATCCTTAAACATCTGGGTATTGGTAATGTCAGCCAGAGTGCATATGAAGTTCTCTTTTGATCTCTATTTAACCTGATTAATATTTAATTATGTAGCTAGTATAGAAACTCAACGGGAGTGAAATGCAATGTGAGAATCCACTGATCTGACAACTTGGGAAAAAATGGAATTATAAGTTTCCTGCACAGCCAGGCAGGTTAGGGGTTTCAAAAATATCCTTTTGAAGTGTAATCTGTGCATGCTATCATTAGGCTATTAGTTATTCCTGTCCTAGGTATTTCATACTGGAGTGTTGTGGCTACATCTACACAGAGGAGTGGAAACAAAAGTAGATCAGGCTCAGTGTGCCAGGCTCACTGGGTATGAAACCAGCTCACAGAGACTCCTGTGGCCCTGCATTTTGCAGTTCTTCAGATGTGCAGTGTTTTTGGTTCAGCGAAATAGTTTCTCACGCACTTTTGTGTAAACACGAATTGTTGACCTAACGGCAAAGATTGTTATGAATTCCTAACCTATATGATAGACATTATTGCTGACCAGTGGACAGCAGGAGGTGGTATTCCCATCCTCCAATCCACGGTGGGTTTTGAAAACATATAAATAAAATGAGGGCAGAGGCCGGCTTCTCTCTTCTTCCTCCCTTTTGGCCTCTGCCTGTTGGAGAACCCTGACAGCTGTGTCCGTGTGTTTATTCGAACCCGAGAACAACATCTGGTTGGCCCGTACGGTTTCATAAGTTGTCAAGGGGTTTTCTCCCCGGGTAGTTAGGGCCGTTTGAAATGGAGATCGCGAATTTGTCATGCGATGCCTTGGCATTGCAAGTTTTGGAAGTAGCTTTAGAAACAGCTAATGTTCTGGTGCCTGGATCGGACTTGCAGAAATTGTACTTTTTGGGAAAAGACAGAGGTCTTTTCACAGGGCCAGGACATGTGCTCTCCAAGGCCTCCTGGGCTGAGCTAGGCAGAGCCATTCTTGGCTGCCTGGCTCTGGATTTCCAGCTAGRTATGGCTGCGTTGTTGATTTCTTGGAAACAAGTCAATGCTGCTATTAGTAGCACTTCGTTGGGTGCTTCCACTCCCGTGGGCTCCCTCGATGAGCCGGGAACCGTCTCCGAACAGGAGGCGGGGGATGGGCAGGAGGAGCCCGTGTCTCAGGACGGGTCCGGGTCTCAGATGACTCCCGAGTCCTCTCTCCTGGCCCAGGCCGGGGCGGAGGGGGAGAACTGAAACAGTGCCGAGGACGGGCTGGCCTCGGGGAGCGCGGGGGAAGCCTTCCCCCCCCCCCTCGGATGCCAGGACCCTGGCAGTGCCGATTCCCCCCACCCCGTGCTGTGTGACGCGGCAAGCGGAGGTGTGTGTCCTTTCCTTTGTGCATTCCCGGTGCAGGGGGAGGGGGTGGACCCTTTGGCTCGCGCCATTGTCACAGCGGAATGCCCTCACTGCGGTATTTGTACTCGGTACCCCCCCAGGGTGGCCCAGGTCCAACTCATGCCTTCCCCGGCTCCATCCCATGCGGAGGAAGCGGCAGCTGCGGGCGGGTCCCTCGTCGGCCCGGAGGAGGTGGCACGGGCAGAGTCTGTGTCTGCCGCGTCTGAGGCAGGAGATCTCATTGACCTCGCCGAGCCGCTGCCCGTCGGTGGGGACAGATCCCCCCGATCGGAGTGGGGAGTGCCAGCACTTGGCTTGCCCGCGCTGGGCGGTACCCTGCCTGGGGCGATTTTGGGGGCGGCACTCCCCCCCCGGCTGGCGCGGGGCCGTCAGGTCCCGCCCAGCCACCAGCCGGCTCTGCCCACGCCGCCCAAACTGGCGGCACCGCCCTGCTCCCTGCCGGCGTGGCCGGGGCCCGGCCGAGCGCTGCTTCCCCCACCAGCGCCAAAAGCGGCAGAGCCAAAAGCGGCGRGGGGGGGGCGCGGCGGCGGCGGGGAAAGGGGCCGAGCCAAGAGAAGCTCCCGGGCGCCTACCACAGCCAAAAGTGGTGGCTGGGCCCGTGCGGCCGGGCACCGCGGCTGAGCCAGGGGAGGCGGCGGCGCGGGCGGTGGCCCTGCGCGCTGCCGGGGCCCCAAGCGGAGYGGCTGGCGTTCAAACGCGCCGGGGCCAGGTGCCAACAGGCGCCGCCGCGGCTCCGCGGGATCCCACGGATCCCGGAGTGGCGGCAGGCATGCCCCCCCCGCTGTTCGTTTTTGGCGCAGGCGGAGACACGGTTAGTGAGTCACCGCACACACCCCCCCCCCGGGCCTTGGACTGGTGGGTCCTCCTCAGCCGCTCTGTGGACCTTACCGCCCTGTGGCGTCACCGTACGCCCTCGGGATCAGGCGAGGTTTTGGCAGGAGGTGAAAGCGAAGCTAGAGGACATGAGCGACCGTGCAAAAGCACACCGCCCGCTGGTTCGTGAAGCCAGATCTCCCAGCCCTGAGGTGGCTGATGCCCTTGTGGACGCTGGGGAACAGGACGCAGCAGGTGCTGCCGACCCAGCAGGTGGACTTCAGGCTTTTCCCATAATAGCTGGGTCTCCACGCAACACGCATCAGGCTCTGCCATGGCAGGCTTTGCTAGAGCTCCGAGAGACAGTTGGCAAATATGGTCTGGGCCACATTGAGGTCATGCAACGTCTCAGAATCCTTGCTTCCTCCACATTAGTGCCTCATGACATCCGGTCTCTGGCTAGAGTGCTCTTTCCACCTTTGCAATATGATGTATTAGAGATGAAATGGCAGCAGCTGGCACTTAGGACGGTAGAGCAGAATGCCACATTGGATCAGCAAGAGCCAAGACGTGGGGTCAGTGCTGACGTCCTGACAGGCACAGGCGATTATGCTGGTGCTCGCAGGCAGGTTGTCTTGGATGGCATGGTGTTGGACCAATGCCAGGAGGTAGGCATGGCAGCACTGGTCCTGACCATCAAACTGTCCGCTCCAGCGGAAGATTTTGCATGCATTGCACAGAGGGATGGTGAATCCTTCTTGCAGTTCGCAGAGAGACTTACAGTTTCTATTGAGAGGCAGATAAAGGATCACAATGCAAGGGTGCTGCTTCTTACACACCTTGCCAAGACTCATTGTAATGCCGAGTGCAAGAAGCTGATCAGAGCAATTCCTGGTGAACCTTCYGTACCTCAAATGATAGAGGCCTGTGCACAGTTGGATCTCACTACTTCTAAAGTGGTGGCYGTAGCTGCCGCCCCCCGGCCGGTCTGGTCAGGGCMGCAGGGCGGGCAGTGGAAGCAGAGAAACGCACAGGCCAGCAAGAAGCAGGGAAAAAAGGCACGGAAGGGCAAAGGTCCTTTGTACCTCTGTGGTCGSTGTGGAAAGCCAAACCATATGGCAGATGTCTGCAGGGCAGCGATTCGTGCTACCAGGCAGMCCCCCTCGGGCTCGGGAAATGGGCAGCAGAGCACGCGGGAGAGACGTGTGATGACAGAAGTATCCCCCCAATCCCCGGAGCCGATGAAGGTCTGCTTGGCTGGCTTGCAGCCAGCACCAGCGGCTCAACAGGCATTGACGTCTGCACCGTGACAACGGTCGTCTTAGACTCTTGCGCAGTGCACAAAGTCCCCTTGGATGCCTTTGGTCCCTTGGGTGATGGCATGAGTGCTCTCCTTATGCGGAGGTCCAGTGCCACCGTTCAGGGCATCATTGTGCACATTGGGCTGATAGACTCTGATTATACTGGACAGATTTATGCCATGATTTCCACACCCAACCCCCCGGTCACAATTCCTGAAAAGACTCGGATTGCTCAACTTGTTCCTTTTAAGTCTTCTGTTCGCAGGACAGAGTCGAGAGAACGAGGAGACGGCTGCTTTGGCTCCACTGGGCCGCCTCAAGTTCGTTGGACTGCTGTCCTGGCTGAAYGCCGTCCGGAGATGCAGTGCACCCTGACCATCCCTGATACATCATCGCCAGAGATCTCTCTCCACGGGCTCCTTGATAGCGGTGTGGACATTATGATTCTCTCCCTTGCTGCCTGGCCCCCGCAGTGGGCATTGGACCCGGTGGGGACATCTGTCACGAGTCTGGGAGGGACGAAGCGCTGCTACGTGAGTCAGAAGCCTGTGATGATAACGAACTCAGAGGGACAGACRGCCGTGATAAGGCCTCATGTTACTGAGACTGCTATTAACTTCTGGGGGAGGGATGTTCTGGCTGCGTGGGGCGTGCACATTGGGACGGATTTTTAATGGGGGCCACTGAGGAGAAGGGCGCAGAGTGTCCCACGCCTCCTATACGGTGGCTGGTGGACAAACCGATCTGGGAAAATCAGTGGCCCCTGCCTAAAGACAAGTTAGTGGCCCTTCATGAGTTGGTTCAGGAGCAATTGGACCAAGGTCATCTGGAGCCTTCTACCAGTCCCTGGAACACTYCTGTCTTTTGCATCAAAAAGAAATCTGGGAAATGGAGGTTGTTACAAGACCTCAGGAAGGTGAATGCTGTGATGGAAAGCATGGGGAGGTTGCAGGCTGGGATGCCATCACCCGCCATGCTTCCCGCAGATTGGCCGATCCTCATTGTGGATCTAAGGGATTGTTTCTTTTCAATTCCTTT
>JACAXG010000002.1:15757770-15787103 GCA_018881555.1 Amblyornis subalaris
GACAGGCAAGGTGGAGACCGTGACCAAAGTGAAAGTCATCAAGAGGATGGAACACCGGGTGATGACTCAGATGCAGATGATGTGGGTGATCACCTTGATGGTTCCTCCACAAGCAGAGACTGAGAGACTGAACATTGTTCATTTTTCTTTTTCCTTTTTCTTTTTTAATGGAAAAAGGGTGAGATGTGGCCCTGCATTTTGCAGTTCTTCAGATGTGCAGTGTTTTTGGTTCAGCGAAATAGCTTCTCACACACTTTTGTGTAAACACGAATTGTTGACCTAACGGCAAAGATTGTTATGAATTCCTAACCTATATGATAGACATTATTGCTGACCAGTGGACAGCAGGAGGTGGTATTCCCATCCTCCAATCCACGGTGGGTTTTGAAAACATATAAATAAAATGAGGGCAGAGGCCGGCTCTCTCTTCTTCCTCCCTTTTGGCCTCTGCCTGTGGGTGAACCCTGACAGCCGTCTCCGTGTATTTATTCGAACCTGAGAACAACAGACTCCTATCCATTTGCAACCAGCACTGTTTGCATCAACTAGTAAATATCTCTCATTTTGAGGCTGTCACTTTCTGTGAACCCTTATTCTCAGGTATTGACTCCTGTTATGAACCACATTAGAATAAGTGCACCTGACTCTGGGAAGCAGTTTCTGTAATTCAAGGAGTCCACAAGTTAGGTTTTACAATAAAGCAATTTCTCCAGAGTGGTTTTAATTATATTATTTGACTTTCAAAGATTCTGTGTATACACAAATCCCAATGTAAGGAGATTAAAATTGAAAACAAAACCTGGAATTTTTTAGTTCTTCTGTAAAACAACAACCRTATTCCTTATAGTGGAAATACATAGTTGCTGATGTGAAACATTAAACACCTTGCATCCAAAATTTTAGTAATGGGAAGGAGCGATCTGTGAAAAACAAACACACAAAAGTGAAAAATATTTTTAGTCAGTTATATTTTCCACTATTTATAGTATTAGCTACATGGAAGTTACAAAAATACCTGTGAAATATTTTGTCCACAGTACCACAACAAAAATAAGATTTTTTGATAAACAAATACTTTCAGAAATAAAAAGTTATGTTAGAACAGAAACACATCCATTTCTTCAAAATGACCAGTTATTTTCTGTTCATCTTCTGTTCATTTTCTGGTTTTGCTTAAGAATCCTGTCTTAGCCTGCGTTAGGAAAAGTATTTAAAAAAACTCACTGTGATGAATATGAGTGCCCTTCACCAATCACTTCACATGCCCTTTCTTGAAAAATTTTAATATATTTTTAGTATGTTAATGCATTTTAGCCAGTTCTGTTTAATCTGCCCATTTGTTGTTTTGCAGTYCATAAAAAGATTTACAAATATTCCATGCTGTACATCTTTGGCAGTTTTTTTCATATTTGTCTTTCATAACATTGGAGGGTTAGAATAAATGAGGGAGAGGATAGTTTAAAATGTTTTTTTTTTTAGGCTGGGATTGTCTGGAACCTCTAGGAATAAACTGTGTTTAGATTGTATTCTCATCTAACTGGCATGTTCAATGATAAAATGCGAGAAGCATGCTCTGAAATTTGCATTATTGCAAGGCATTCTTAAAGGAATAAATAGGCAGTAGGATTAGGATCTGAGAAAACAAATCTCTGTTACTTTGGATGATCTCTGTTACCTCTGGAGAGGCATCAGTAAATTACTAAATGCTATTTAGGGCTGAAGATATACATAAATGTGATTTGTGAAGAGAACACCTTGATGATCAAGAGGTAATTAAAGCAACTTGTCCAAATTTTGCTGTCCAATAAAGGTCTTTCAATTTTTAAATGAGATTTTTAGGAATCCAAGTATCCATTCTATGCCAATTTTCCAAAGCTCACATAAAACATGAAATTTCTTTCCCTCTCCAATGAGTTCTGAGTGGCCCAATGAATCATCTCCTGTTCTACTTACACATGCCTACTGTTAAAAGGTTTAAGACCCTGAAGAAATTCTACAGGAAAATTTTGAAAAGAAATCTTTCAGTTTAACCTGAATCGAAATACTTAATTTCAAACTGAAGGCAATTGCTGCTATATCTATCATTCTACTTGAATTTTTGAGGAAGATTATGTTTCATGGATATGCTATCACCATTTCCAACCAACTATATACTGGCCCAAAATTTAATGTATAGTAAATGGGCAATGCACCTTGGGAAATACAGTCTAGTCTGTAATATGAGACATTAAGGAAATAGAATTAAAATTCCCATGAGGCACATCAACAACACTGCAAATGCAGACAATTTCCAAGCATTGAAGTGTTAAAACATTTTTTGTTCCATGCAGTGTTATTCTGTTCTGACTTTTGCCTTAAATCTGGGTAAAAACATATAGGAAAATACCATTATTTAATTCCCTACACAAGGCTGCTTTGTTTGAGTGACTAACACTTATTTTTCCCTTCTTCTCTACGCTTATATGACCATGTCAGTTTACTAATTTGGAGCTGACACATATTATTTGTTTCTCCTCTATGGAATTTCAGTTTTCTGCACCTTTTTCTTTCTCTATTCAAACAAATTCTGCACCTAATTTCAGATTTTTTTCCCTCTCCTTTCCTCTGTCTTTCCAAAATTCCCATTTGTCATGGTCTGAACAAACTTAGGAGAAAGACTCGAAGAACTTCCTCTGTAAAAAATAGGGTTCAGAACTCCCTTCCCCTCCCCTTAAGAATTTCTCGGAGAAAAGTGAAAAAAACCTGTTTATTTAGCAAAACCCACCTGCTGGGGGGGGGTGCAGGCAGGCACCAGGGGAAGGGAAAAGAAATGAAAATAAAAATGAATAATGTTAGATAATAAACCTCTCGTGAGGAGGATAACCTGAATGAATCAAAGTGCTGAGTCCTTGGCAGGTGTGGTCTTCTGCTCTGTCTCTAGCTAGTTGCTTGAGTACGGAGTAGGCCCTGTCCAGGCCCGGGGAGTGTAGGCCCCGGAGAGATGGTATGTAGAACAGAGCCCAGTTGTCTGCTGTACAGTTCCAAAGAAAGAAGAAAAAGAAAATACAGTCCCAGGAAAAGAAACTGTCTTCTTCCCTTGCCTCAAGCAGAGGAGGGAAAAAACCAAAAGCAAGTTTTAACTCCATCCGAATATCCCTCAGCTGAGTAAAAAACCAGGCGAAAGCTCACAAGAAAAAAAAGGTAAAGGTAAAAAAAAGTGTCCCTTCGCCTCCAACTATAGAAAGCGACTGCCGAGATGTTCTCTCCTCAGAACCATAACATAGCGAGCTGATAAAGGTAAATGTAGAATGTAAATATCCTTCGAAGAAAACCAAAACATAGCTCCTGTCTTCTCAAGCCAGCTTAAAGACACAGAGTTAATACTTTTCATTAAGCAGGTGATTGGGATATATAGCATCATAAAGTCACTCCAGGACACCATTTCAGTGTCTTCTCTGATAACACATCCCATACCTCCTTCTCTGCTGTATCACTTCCTACAGTACAATTAGTCTTTGCCAGATACAAGTGCTCATGTCGTTTTTCCAACTTGGTTCAAGTCGAAAAGCTTGACATCCAGAATTTGAGATAAAAGTGCTGTAATATGCCAGTATATTTCCAGAGGAGATACTAACAACAATGAGCATATGAACGTGCAGATATTTTCCAAGAGGTGGCTTGATTCTTTGAACAGCATTTCAATAATCTGCAGAATTAATCACTAATCTGTACAATGTGCTCTTGCAACCTACAAATTTAATGAGTGTTGATTTTATAAGCAGTTAGAAAACTAGGAAGAGATATGTAGCTGAATTGTTGGAGCTCATATATTTGGGATATTGAATGTGATTATCATAAGAACGCTAATGGCTCTTAGTTACTTCACAGTAACAAGAGATACCTTCAACAAAATTCAATGTGAGACTTGTTAAACTCAAAAGAGCTGTTGCAGATTTTTTTATAGTTGCTTAAAAATTTATTTTTTGTTTAGAACTGAAAGATGATTATTATCAAGATCATTTTCTTTAAGAAATCTGCAAGTTTGTATAGTGTAACACTATTAAATAAAATGTGTCAAGTGCTTAAAGCATCCAAATAATAAAATCCTGATAGTACTCTCACTGAATGACAACTACTCAAAGATAATAAGGTTCTTGTCATATTTTTTGATGAAAGAGTATGAAAAATGTTCTGCTCAAGAAATGAATCTCTCAAGTCCTTTCACTTTTTTAATTTTAAAAAGTGCTGGTGGCAGAATCCATAAATCTACAGGATCATATGGGGCAGCTACCATACACAGTYGCCCCAAAAAAAATTAGTATTGATGTAAATGGACGTGTCTCTATTGGCATATAGGGAACATATTTATTCTCATAAGTGCAGAATTTTGTCTCACATCTTCATAACAACACAGACTATCCTTAAGGAATGACATATTAATTTTTCACCTGTCATGAATATTTACTGATTTCCTGGAAGTCACAATGAGAAGGTATGATTTCATAAATCATTATTTTCAACAGCTCCATTTTCAGTTGCATCACTGATAAAGTAATAAAAGCAACTAGAATGAGAAGAACTAAGACAGTGGAAGAGACTGACATAGCCTTTCACACGCAATACATTTACTTAAACCCAGTCTAGAATCTGAACATTCCAAAAGTTTACTAACTCTACAGATCATTGAAATACTGTCTCTGTTTCTGATTCTTCGTGTGCCTTCCCAGGTTAACACTCAGTAACCAACCTGTTATGGCTAACAACCTAATTACATTCTGTAACTGAAATTCTTGATTTCAGGAGAGAAAAAAAAGGCTTCGGAAGCAGGAGGTCTCAATTTTCTTCAAGGCTGATGACCCAGGAATTGTAGAATAAAATATCTTAGAGAAGAAAAATTCATGTGGAGAACTACATAGCAGAGCAAATAAATAACCTCTTGAAGTTGTGAGATACGTACCGAGAACCAGCAAGAAAATAAATCAGAATGCAAACTGGTCATCAAAGAAATTTCTACAGTCCATTTGTTCAAGAAATGTATAAATTAATAGAGAGTGTGTGACTGAGGCAGAAATAACAATGGTAATCTAATCAAATGGCAAGAGTTTGTTCTCTTGCATTGAGAAAGGGAGTGTAAAGAAAGAAGGAAAAAAGGAGGGAGAGAGGCGGAAAAAAGCTAGATATTATTCAAAATTTTAATTTTCTTTCCCCTCAAATTTGTTGTGTTTCTACTTGGAGCAGTCACAAAACATCAAAAACTTTTCCAGGAAGACTCCATTTTTCTTGAAGGATAAGACTTCTCATTTGCTTTCAATTCATGTGATAACTAATGATCAGTTCAAACTTCCATTCAGAAATAAGTGGAATGTTGCAATGAGACAATGACATATATCAATATGAGATATAAGCATAGTTAAGCATTCATTCAGCAAATCAAAACTCAAAAATTTATACAGGCAGGTCTTCAAATACCAAAAGTTTAATTGGAGTGCCCAGAAAACACGACTTTGCAATGAGCAATTTTACTAGTGGTGGTCAATCAAAGAGAAGAAATAAATCAAGCACAGGGAAGAGTGACTATTGGCAAAGGAATAAGTAGGATATGTTCCTGGTAAAAAGGACATTTTGTGGTGCTATATGGCCAATTGCTCTTCTAAGGGATGAATATGAAAGGGAAAGATTTGAGGTTAAGCATCATATGGGTATAGTTTGGAAACATCCGTGTTCTCAAGTGGAATGGAAAGAGATTGGAGCAAGAGTTCACTTCTCTGTAAAGAGGAAACAAGGGACAAAAAATTTTTTTGCTTGCTCACTGACAGAGCAAGATACTTCATTTCTCTGACATCCTTAGTGCTAGACCATTTTTATTATGGATTGCTGAGACTTAAAGCTCTATTTTTGGTACAAGAAGAAATTCAGATAGTAACGTTTTTCCTCAGAAAAAGAACTTATATTAAAACAATTTCCAGTTTGTTTGGGGTTTTTTATTTAGATGTACACAAGTACAAGTGCTGGTTATTGTATGTAATTACATTATTCCTTTGCAAAAGGGACATTAAAATGAAATACTGATCGATGATCAAGGGTTCTGCTTACTTGCATTATTCTATTTTTATTACATTTCTTACTTATGTTTTTCATATTAAAATTACTCTATTTCTGGTGCTGGGCCACCATGGGCTTCCTGCTGACTTCAGTAATGCTGCAAATAGGAACAGCTATGTCTTCAAGGGGTTTAGGGTACTCTATGGCTATGAGAAACTACTGCCCTTATTAAGAGCATTGTTAGAGTTACTTGAATAAAAGCAACACAAGACTTAAACTAGACTGCAGTGAACCAACTTTAATGACTGAAAAAGAACAGAAGTTGCAAAATGTTTAATTGGCCCTAAATATGGTCCAAGTATATGTCTTTGTATCAAAAAAATCATTTATTTGCTCTTTTTACACAGAACGCTTTGGGGTACGCTGTCTAAACCAATTTAGCTAGCACAGGCTGTCAAAGCACTAGTGCATCCTTTGGGCGAGAAATGATGCCTCATGGCTTTTATGACATGTGGAGGGGACATAGTGTGTGAGGTGGTAGAGAAACATCTGAGGGGGATGGCCTGTGTTCCACATAATTTCAAGGAGTAGAAGGTCAAGTGACCAAACAAAGGAATCAATGGTTCTGCATCTCCTCCCTAAAACCACACCTGTGTATATGCTGCAGGAATGCAATGCATTGACTATACTATTGTATATTGTATTATATATTTGCACTATTGTAGTGCAAAATTTATGGGTTACTAAATTTGTTCTGACTTAGAGGAATACATGAAGGGAACTACCACTGTCACTTGGGCAATTCTGTGAAGGTTCGCTCTTTCAGCAAAACATGGTTTATGAGGCCTGTGTGTATGTGTAGGATGGGGGTGGTTTTGCCTGGTTTTGGGCACAGAGATTTCAGTTCTGCATCAAGCCCTTCCCACAGAACCTGCTCACAAGTTGCTGGTATTTGAGAGGCCCCTGGCATGCAATTTGGTACAGCAAATCTTTAAACTGAACTTTGTATTTTTGGTAGAAATCTGAAATTATGTTAAGCACAATCAGACAGGGTACAATTAAAGCAATCACATTCCTGGCAGTGTCTCCCTGTCGTCAGTGCAATGACTGTGCCGGTGTCTCTGCCAGCTGGTAATGGCATTCCAGAATTCACACTCACAGCCCAACTCAGACATGCTCCTGCTTCTACACGATAACCACTCAGAAATGAAATGCATGTCTGTCTCTCACTCTCCTTTTTTTTCTCTCTCTCTCATTTATCTCCATTTTRGGAGCCAATAATGAGATGAATTAAGTGGTGATGCCCTTTCATTTTTCCTCATTAGGGTTTCTTGCGATTTCAGCCTTAGCCCTGCTGAAGAATTACTTCAGGGATGCAGCCATCTTGCAATTCCTCTTCATTAAACTGGTGGAAGTAAAAGTATGTAAAAATCACATTGTCCCTGTTGTGTCAGCAGTCTGGATGAAGAATTTAATGGTTATAAATTCGCTGTCTCTTTTTAAAATACCTTATATGTGCAAAGGTAAATTCAACTTTACAGCATTGTATACGTTTTGCTTTTGTTCATCTGCCTAAAACATTAAGGTTTGTCCAGACTTGTGTGACTGATGAAAACTTCTTTGTTTCCTCAATTTTAAAAAGTGATAAGGGGTATTACTTATTCAGCACAAGGCAGAATAAGACACCGAAATGTATCTCTACACTTTTCTCACATTTGCATTCCATTTCTGTCTCTAGCGCTTTTTTTCCAGACAGCACAGGAACAGCCATCTGACTCAATTCCCTACATTTCTGCTGACACTACAGTAAGACACAAGTATTCAAAGTGGAGTATTTTCCTGTGACAAAGACAGTGTTTCATCAAAATAGATATTTTGGAAATAATGTGTGTTTTGAGAACATTTTTCTACAAGCCAGATGAAAAATAACATTTCAGTTTTTCCGAACAATGTTTTCAAATTCAAACYAGTGTTTCATTCAATATGCCTTATATTATTTTGAGTGAGTTGCAGTAAGGTGTTTAAAAATATTAAACGGTGAAAAATAATACAGTGTCAAAACATAAACTTTTTTTTGCACTTGTTCAATTTTGGTGTTCTGGTGTTTCCTATGGAAATTGAGCCCATATTCATTAATAAAAATAATTTTAATATAATTGGAACAAAGAATTTTCTGAGAAAACTTAAAACTTCAGTACATTCCTCTCACAAGCAGAAGTAGTACAGTCATGTATCACACTCCACTGGGAAAAAATATGTCTTATTTTTAATGTTAGCTTTAAACCACAGCATGTTATGCTGCCAACATGAAAAGAAAATTTATGCTTGATATTCAGGCTCATAAAAAATTATTTTAGTGTTGTTGTTCTAATACAATGAGGAACAAATAATTTCTGCAACTATTAGTTCTGAACCTTTAAATAGAAGTACAAAATGAAGACAAATATAATAGAATCTAACATCTATCGTAATTAACCCAGCTGAAAGTCATGACATGCATTGGTGTTTAAAGTGTCTTTGTGTCTGCCCCTGTGGTTTTTTTCAAACAAAAACAAAAGGGGAGGAAGAGATACAATTAAAAACAATAAAAGGTCCTTCCTCCCTCCAAAGAAGTACCGTGATCTTATTTATTGTATGAGTTGTAATGGGACCTAAGGTGCAGAGCTGGCAGTGAGAACTGCTTCGATTGTCTTGCCTTGCAATGCCAATTGGGCAGTGGAGTTCTTGTCTCAGGCTACTCTGAAGAGGAGAATTTACTCATCATGAAGCTCCCTGTCTCCTCTGTTCCTCAGTAACTGCTATCTGTGATAATAAGCAGACACATCCATTCACAGCCTTATAGGTCATGGCACAAGACTGTATTATTCTACACAGAGAACAGAATTTTCTGTTCATTAGTGTCATGTCAGGAGAAACCAAGACTCTGCTGTCACTACCAGGAAAGAGCTGAGCAACACTGCAAACCTGCATCCAAATGGATGCTGGAGTTCCACAAAGCTTTTGTCACTAAACACTGCCATGTTCACCTAAATATGAGTCAGTGACACTGTCTAGATGTAAACACAGAAAACAATTCCCCTTTCCTGATAAATGTTTTGGAGACTGCACACTCTGGTATTTTTAAGAGTTACTGCTGACCCTGTCTTCACCCTCCACAATACCTGATGAACATCCCTCACTTGAGTTTAAAATAATGTGTTTGTGAAATATTGTTAATTTTATTATTTCAGGATTCACACAGACTCTCCTACATTCCAGCATCTAACAGAAGCATGAAAGATTAGAAAATCAGCTTCATTCCAAAGGAAGAAAAATAAATCGAACCATTACTACTTTTCATTAATCTATACCATGATTATAAATTATAGGACTGTTAAATACAGTTTGTCACCATAATCTGTTATTTCATACCAAACATTATTTGCATATTTTGATTTCTCATTTATAACCACCTATGCTCATTCTTCACTTTTATTTGAAGTGTAATTCATTTGAAAGTCTATAACATGGATAAGAATCTAGTTTGAAATATAGACATACTTAAGCTTTATAAATTGGGACTAGAGCAGTAAAAGGAAACATCCAGCATTTTCTTCTTTTCTACAGATGGACTCCAAAAACATGCAAAGAATTCACATACCTTAGAGCAATAAACATAATAATTTTCTCTGAAACTAAAGGATTGATAATGGCATTACAAGGCAAGCAATGCTGAGAGCCATTTTACAAATGGTTGTCTTTTTTATGTTTCTTTTTTATTATGCTAAATCCAGGCAGCTATATTAGTCACTAGCATTGGTCACAATCACAAAGAAACATAGACCCATAACTTCCTAAGTCTAAATTAAGATAACTATGTGCTCTTCAGAGCTACAGTGCAGCAGCTGCTAAACCCAGGATGCATAAATGTTCCACAGGCATCTCTGTTTCCACCAGTAAAAAAAAAGGAAAAAACCCCACCAATAAAACACCACTAACAACAAAAAAACCCCACCAAACACTTGAACTTCAACAGTTATAACCAATGACACCTACATGAGTCTTGATAAAGTTGGGCTCTTTGCTCTCCAAAACACAGATAAATATATGAAGCATTTCTCTCCTTAATTTGCCTGCAAAACCACTTTCAGCTCACACACTTCTTCAAAATGAGGGTTGCACAGAACAGTAGAGGTTTTGTGGATAACACCCTTACACATCATTTGTGAGGTGGTCATCCCATAATGTGTTACAGGTCAGACTTACTGACTTCTTCCAGACATAAGCAGAAGATATAACCCTGATGCCTGATGTATTTTACTAGGAAAATTCTTCTCAAGTTCTCATTTCTAGCCAACTTTAAGAGTGACTAAATCCTTACATTCTCAGCTCACTTTGAGATCATTGATTCCATACCTGTCCTATCCTCCATAGAACCTGTTTGCAGAAGAGTAGCTGTCAAACTAAAGTGATTCTAATTCTCTTATCATCAACTGAAATTAACATAATTCCAGTAAATATACGAGTCCATAGCAAGTTTCTCAGGTGTCTTTCTACCTAGTAGTAAATCTATTTACAATAAATAGGAAGAGATAGATACCAACTGAGGATACTTCACCTCATTCAAAGACAGAATTAAAGCCTGATGAGACAATTTATGAAGGCACCTACTTTCCTCAATTATAAAGGAAAGTTGGCTATCTTGGATCAAGATGATTCAATTTCATGTGACTTAAAACAGATGAAAAAAGGACCCATTTATGATTTGAACTTCTCCTGGGCATTGCAATAGTTCATTATAAAGTGGTGCCTGGCAGCACTGACAAATATATGTGATCAAACTAAGTACAAGCTGCATTTCAAAACACCAGACTGCACTAATCCTAGCAACTATATGTCTGCTTCAGCTGAGTTTAACATGCACTGTTTCTGAACATCCCTACAGTAACCTATATGTAGGTGAAGAAATCCTTCACACATGTTCCCACAGTTGCCTGTCCCTGTTAACAAAATCTGTCATCACCTTCATAGTAGCAAGGAAACTGCATAGCAAACTACTCATGGAGGATATTTCATAGACATTTAAAGTTCTCATTTAGATGTTCAGCTGTTTCTGTGCTGTTAAATCTCTTTTCTGAAAGGCTTGCAATGCACTGGAGTGGGTTTGTAACAATAAATAAATAAATTACTTCACCGTTGTAATGCAGACTTTAGCCCCCTCACCCAGAAAGTTTAACCACTATGTTTTTCTGTATCCTATCAGGAACATAGGACAGAAGAGTATTCAGCCACAGGCAATAAAAACTTCTGAAAGGCTTTTTATGTATGATAAAAGGATACCTCACATGCAGTTTAAGGTCATTACGATTTAGTATTGGATACAATATTTTGAGTGCAGTGCCTGCCAGGATGAGCAATCCATTAAAAGAACTAGCTTTGCAAACTGAAATTCAGTTTTAAAGGCTGCAGGTTGCTGATGAAAGCCAAAAGTAAAAGAGCTTGACTCAYGTGTTCAGATTATTATAGCATGTTTGTTTAATTTCTTCACCAGGTGCTGTGCTTATGTTTTCACCATTCAGCTTTCTTCAGGCAAAGCACCTGCTTATGGAATGAAATGAATACAGTATGTCAGTAGCATGAGAGAGCGAAGCCTTTACTTCATTGGACTTTAACCAACGTGAAGAGATGACACTTAAAATTTAAAGGGTTACCACTACTTTGTGCATGGTTTTGACACACAATAACATTCCCCCATCCCACAACCCACCATGATTTAGGAAATCATGTATTCATGTTTCTTCTGGGCAGGTGGTAAAAAATTTAGGGTCAAGTCCTGGAAGTTGTGAACATGCTGCTTATGGGTAAGGGTAAGAAACAGCCATCCACCTAAAAGAGAAGGTCCAAGTTTCTGAGGTCAGATCACGCTAAATATTTGTCCTCCCATGCAGCATGGCCAGACTGCTCGATGCAGTGAAAATGAAGACTTCCCATAAACCCGTAGTTGATTTGGCTTAGGAAAATATCAACATATAGAGTCCCCCTCCTTCTGGATGACCTTTAATGCCCCTTCTAACCCAAACCATTCTATCTCCACCAAGGAGAAGCTGTGTACCACTGTGGAAAGTCTATGCTAAAGATCAGCATGATCACCAAGCCAAAATGTCTGCCTATCTGCACCTTCTAAATCTGCTCAGAGTCAAGCTTGGATCATAACACGTTGTAGGAATGCTTGAGGTGCTCCAAAACCATTCTCCCAGCTTACCATGAGTTAGCATGGGAGACAGCACACCAACACATTAATACACCCCTCTCCTCATAAATAGTAAATGATCTGTAGTTCTTCATTCACTGGTATTAAGATAACCTGTATAATATGAAGGAATGTCCATAGCCATCAAAAGCACTGCAATTTAGGGTGCCCAAATTCTCATAGAGCACCATGTGAAACTTTTTGAATATTTCATAAAGATCAAAAGAAAGTAGACACTGAACCAAGCACAAATGTCAGCGTTTGGTTGGAGGGGGAGCATCTGAAGTGCTCTGTGTGGGAGGTGTCCATGACCTGCCTGTACTGGGCACCACTGGTTCCATCCGGAGCTGGTACCAGTGCAAACTCTCTGTCATGCCCAAAACTCTTTAGGCAGGGGGCCTGTGGTACCTCTGCTGAGGCAGTGATGAGCCACAGCAAAAGGAGCTTGTGGCTTAGGCTGAGCATGAAGAAGGGAAGGAAAAGTGTTTCCATAAATGTTTGCTATCTTTGCGGTCTTTTTGTGTTGCCTTTATACCTTCTCTCTCAATACACAAATCAGTCATTAAGACTTTGTGTTAATTAACAATACATTAAATCATGAGAAGTTCCCCAAAATGGACTGTATGTTCACTGTGTTTGTTTTCTTTTCCTGAAAGCCACCCAGAGGGAAATCACTTTTATCTGTTGGCATAATGTAGGCAACCACTTGAGCTCGTACAGGAGTCAGATGGCTTCCCTTCACAGTAGTTGTGGTGCTTCTTAAGAGGACAGGCAGTTAAAGATATTAAAAGTGGTTATTTCTCTGTTGACTGCCCACAGGAGTCTAGGTCAAACACAGATAACTACTTTGTTGAAGTCAGAAGTTAGCTGAGATCAGTGTACCATTTAAGGGAAATCCGATTTCAGGAATAATATTTTTTTTGTTGGATTTTTGTCTTTGCTAATAGTGGTGTTGTTGGGGTTTTTTTCAGTCTTAAGTTAGATCCAGAAACAGAAGTTTGTGTGTCATATTCGTAATGTTAAGGGTGACTATAAAACTGTATTTACTCGAGCAGTTTGTAAAATAGGAAAAAGAATTATAATACAGTATCCCCTGAAATTCCATATAAAAATATTTCAGAGTAAAGAAACTATCACAGTGTTCATGCAGTCACAGAGCTGGAGCTGTAGGTTACCCATTACCCTATCTAGTCTAGGCATGGCATGGAAACTCAAGTCATTTTATAATGTCCCGCTTCTTTCTGGCTTTGACACAGTTAAAGTAAGAGCATGCAGTGAGCAGCTGGTATAAACGCCAACTTTTGTTCTTACTGAGCAGTGAAAAGCAAGGAAGCAACTTTTCAGTTTGTTTTCTAAACTGTAAAAGTTCTGCTCCTATAGACAAATTAAGAAGTAAACAGAATCTAATCACATGCAAATTACACATTTCCAAGATGCAAATATCAATCACTTCCTTATGAAGTATATATACACTTCAGCTAGCAAGTGCATATGTAAGTTCACATTTTGACTAGAATGTAAAGGGAGGACATGCAGCAGCCCTCTACACAAATTTTCCCCCTTAGATGAATGATTTAGAACTATCTTAATTTTATTATGTCATTTAGTGTATGGTCATTTTCTCTTTGACAGTCAGTGTTCAGTATAAGGACTAATAAAGGTAAACTACATTACTTATGTAATGTAATTATCAATGGCCTTTGAAATGACAAGAATTAGCCATTTTTGCAAGATTCTGGAAAGATAGGGCCCATTTATTTAAATTCATTGCTATATATATAACATAAACAAGATCAAATCTTAAGAGGAATTTCTGGGTATTGACCTAACATAACTATTGATACTAATTTAAAAGAATTCTCAAACATATATAAAGTAAAATTACTAGGATTTGACTTTAATAAAGTATGTCTTTCTTCCACTGCCCTTTTCAGGTCAAGAGATGAAAGTGTAAATCAAGGTAGATGAGTGGATTGTATGCATGTTGTTTCTGGACCACAGTAGTTTTTCAAAGTTTTTTTTGTGAATCACTATGCACCATTATGACTAAACTTTTCAAGTACCAATTACAAAAGTGACACAGATCAGTAGACCAACATATAAATCACGTGTCGTTATCTTCTTAACAATAGGAGGATCTTTAGCATCCACAGCATGTCCTCAGATGTCAACTGGGGTTCATTTCTCATTCAAAGAAGTAAGAATTCCGAAACTGTGTAAATAGATGTAAGGTAATCAGTTACCATAGTGATTACAAATGTTTGAAACCACAGACTGTAACAATTCCAATCTTCATACCTAAATTCAATCTTCATACCTAAATATTTGTTCATACCTTAACATTATAGCTAGGCCAAAGCATATAATTCTGTTTGAATTCCATAAGTACAGTATCGTACTTCATACTTGTGCACTGAGATGCAAGTGAGATATAGATATACAATTAACAGAGCCATTAATCCTTGTATATTTTCTGTTACATTCAGGGAGAAAAAAACCCCAAACAAACCAAAACACTTCACCCTTGCGAGCAAGTGCTATGAGCACCAAACATTCCTTACACAAGGACAGCAGTATTCCACACCTTTAGTAACACTGGCAAGTTCATGTTATCAAAACAATAAAGATGTTAAAAATGTTTATCTTACTCATTGCTGTAAGAGTAAGCAACTTGCACATGTATTTTCTGTTCACAAATCTACCTGAAAACCATGACTGCAACAGAAATGAAAGGCACAATACTTAAGGTATGACATTTATACATAGTATGAATATTTACTTGTAATTCCTGCAGGAGCAGGGTAATAATCACAGCTTTTAAATCTTGTGCAATATACTCCATTAATAATCTATTCACATAGTTCTCAGAAATGGTACCATTAGGAAGGAAGGCACTTGGCAGAAGACAGTCTTCTGTTGAAGTCCAAAATTTTTTAAAAATGCAGATAAAGAGATATTTGCCTTCTGAGTGTGCTGTGGTGCCATCTGGACATACCACCTTTTTAACACAACGCTACAGGGAAATAGTAACAATGGTTTTGCACTAGATAATAGAGAAAACTAAGAATTTAGAAAATTAAATGGCTAATATTTGGTGTGCTGAACCCAGCATCAGATACATACACAAGTGTAAGATGGGGAGCAACTGTGTAGATTCTAACATGAATTACTTAGTTAGGGGTACGGTAAATGACAATCTGAACAATACCGGAAGATATTGTATGGTTGCAACATCATCTGTGAGACTTGGTAGTCATCTTCAATACATGTCATTCCTGAGCTAGAAAACTGGACAAGTTTGCACCGTACTTAAGGAAAGATGTAAAACAGATGGACAGACACCAGCATATAGCAACAAGAATTGTCTTGAAAATCTTGCCCATTAGAAATGGCTGAAGGAGGGCTGTTTAATTTAGAGAAGGAAAGACTGAAGGAAGATGTATTTATAATAGATAGATGGCTAGATGGCTAGATGGATGGATGGATGGATGGATGGATGGATGGATAGATAGATAGATAGATAATGAACCTGAGCCTGCAGCGAGACATGCGTTTTAGATGCCAGCAAATACTTTGCAAGAGTTAGGATGGCATAATATTAGAATGTGGTGCCCAGAGAGCTTGTAGACTCATTAGAAAGATTTCAGTCAGTTAAATAGACAACTGTAAGGTATGATATAGCTGATCTTGCCTAAAGTAGATAACCTCTTCAAGACTTTTTCCTCACAGCTTCTTGTGTTTTTTGATAACACCACATGCAAGTTTATTACTATTTCACAAGCTGTGTTCTTGCAATATTTTCCTTTCGAGGAAAACATATAAAAATGGTAATATTTCCAAACTGTAGCTCACCTGATTTCAGTCTGATCTTCTTGCTGTCTCTGTACTAGTAAATAAAATTAGTTGAACACCTAATTTGCAGCCTATGAGGAAAAATGGCATATGTGATCAACAGGTATTTGTACAGCTAAACTCTCTGACTTGCTCAAACAAGATCTCTGTACACACAAAGGCTACTGGTCTGCAAGACTCCCCAACCATGTGCTCCCAGAGACAGCTCCAGCTGGTACTGGTCGGCACTGGTCAGCTCTGTGTCAGGGACATGCCAGCAGAGAGTACATAGAACAGGACTGTGTTTGAACCATAGCATAGCTCTGGTTTGCATATTTGAAAATGTCTAAGTCCATCTAGCTTAAAAATTGAAACTTGGCAAATGTTCCAAATCACTGAGATGCCCTCTTATCAGGAGGAAATCTCAAATGCTATAGTTAGTGTATCAACTGCAGAACTACGAAAAGCCTCCATAAGTTATATAACAGCTGTGACCATATTGCATTAGATGTTGTGATGAGAAATGTTCTACCCTTCAGCACTTTAAGAGACTGGAGAAATGCAAAAAGATTGTTTAAAGTAACATTTTCTTACCCATCAGCCAGTCTTTTTTGGCTGAAGTTGCAGCTTCCAGGGACTGAATTGACTTACAGAGTTTCTGCTTTTTTTATTCTATTTGTGCATCAAGCACACAACATACGGTGTTATAATAAGAAAGGATGCAGTGATGCAGTGACTTCTGAAGTTTGTTTCAAGTTATTCTAAGGAACCTTTCCTGATTTTTCCAAAGCTCATACAAACCTTAAAAGTAGAGAATTTTTTTTTTTACCTCAAAGCTACAACACTGCACAGTGAATGGCATAAAACTGTTTCTTTATACATTAAAATTATCCATCTACATCCATAGATGTTTACTGCTATGTTCATTTTTGTCTTTAAAATACTCTAAGGTGTCAGTTATTCAATATTTCTGATTATTTGAAAGTAGTTTCCTTTGCTGTCCAAAAGAACCTCAAGCTTAGAAATAAAGAATATAATCAATGTAAAAAATGTGGGTTTAGTGTATACAAATCTTTAAAGAAGATGGAAATTAAACCCTGCTGCTGTAAAGTTCATAATCAACTACGTTTTCATGAAGTTAAAACAAAGGTTTAAGGATTATATACTTGTTTTCTGTCAACAATCTACCTTCTGTTTTCATCAGTGAAACTTTTTTGTTATTGTTTTTCACTGAAATTCCCCTCCTGAGAGAATATAATAAGATGCTAAGCTATATTGTACTCTGTTAGCATTTGGGAAAAAGTTTATGTCTAAGAAACACTGAGAAGATCTTTTAATGTGGTTACTAGATTTATCAAAGGGTAGGTTCAGTTTATCAGTCACAGTACTATTGTCATAATCATAGCTTAGGCAACTTCATTCCATTACATATTTTTAAATTGGAGTGTCATTCATTAGTGGCTGAAACAGCATGCTGACCTAATTAAGAAAAATTAATACAAAATGTAATTATTCCAGTTCTGCTTAAGTAAAATCCTTTCATTTTTAAACAATATTGCACTGTTGGCCTCTGGATTCTTTCATTTTTGCTAAGGAATACATTTGCATTTAAAGACTGCTAAAGCCATTTTTTTACCCTTTGTGATGAAACTAGGCCACCAAGCACAACTGCAATAGAAGGGGTTTATTTTTTAAATAAATAGATCTGAGCTAAGACTGCAAGTTTTGGGTGTCATTGAACCAGCAATTGTTATTTGCTTCTCCAAACAGGAATACATGCCCTAGAAAAATGATATCAACAGAAAAGCAGTAAAATATTTTGCTGCATGCCTCAGAAAAAATTTTGAGGTTAGTTTTTGCTTGAAAAATCAAAGGCAAATATTGCAGAGAAAGATTAATAGACTTATAGTTGTTTAAACATAAACAGCTTTTAAGCAGGTGCTAACTATATTCATGTGTTGGTTTAACTCTGACAAAATAGAAAATAAAATAGTTTGCTCCATATTCACAGAAATGTATAGCAAATTAACTCCTAGAATTTGTCTTATACAAGGAATTAACAAGGAAGAGAATCATACTGAATTAAATCAGTGAATACATAGATAAGCAGATTAATACAAACTCTTAAACAGATGAAAGTTATGATAACCTGTAAAGAAAAAGAATTTACTTGAAGAAAAAGTTTCTTGKTTTTGGGTGTTTTTGGAACTTAGAGTAATTCTTTTACATCGGATCAGTTTTCCAAAACAGGATTTCTGCTTCTGGTAAGTTGTGAACAAACGGAGAGGTGTCCAGGTATGCATGGGAAATTTTTGAGTTATGGGCATGAAGTAGTAAGGTGATAAGCATTTTCCAGTCTTCCAAAACCACTTTTTTTCTTTTTGGCAATGGCTTAGCAAAGTATAAGCAAAAAATTCAGCTAAGGATGGTTAGCAGGAAGCTTGTGTGGAAACTCAGTACCTTGTAGAAAGAAAACTAAGGGGTTTTTTTGCCATTGACCTGTTTTTGGGACCACAGTAACAYGTTTGTTTTGTTTTTCAACAGGGAGCTTTAAACAGAAATAAATATATGTATTAAAGTTCTTTAAATCAATTTAACATTATAATTGGGGATTTGAATGTTGGAAGATAAATGCTTAATAATTCAGAGAAAAAGAATCAGTGAAAGAATGAGTGTATAGCAAAGCACAGTATGTGCAAATAGGAAACAATTTACTGGTTCAAGGAGACATGTAAATTAATGCTGTAATTATTATGTTTGCAGAATTCCTTGGTGAATAGTTCTTCTCATTGCTAAGCAATACAAAATAATTCAGTTTTGCAGAGTAAGTTTTCTAAGTAACTTGTGGTAATTTAACCATAACACTCAATAAGGCTAATGGGAGTCTTACAACTGATCTCTCTTCAACAATATGTTAAAGGTATTTAGGTCTGAGAGGGGTTTTAAAGGTGTTTAGACCTTGTCTTCAGAGTGATTAGGCTCTAAAGTCAGAATGACAATCTATCCCTGGGCACATATTCGCACGTGATAGAGAATGGTGATTTATTTATCAAAGTGTTGTCTCTCAGCTTTAGTCAAAGGGAAAGTTCACCTCATCTAGATAGTAAACGTCTCTTTCCAGCTTTACCAAAAATATTAAAACGTGAGTAGCTTTTTCTATAAGCATATCTCATGATACTTAGGCAAAAAACTTTAGAAGACTGGAAATTCCAAAAGATTCCTCAGCATGTCAGCAGTGATAAAAAAATTGTTATGAGGAGTGTTTTTAATGCAAACCCAGATTATTTCTCCCATAGACACACAAATCCCAGACTGATTTATTCTTCAGTATAAAAACACTTTTATCTGCTGTGATAAAAAAACACACAGAAGTAGACAAATTCATTTTAGAGAAAACAAAAGCGTACCAGAAGTCCTCAAGATTTGAAGAAATAGGATTATATGATTCCAATACACTTTCAATATTTACAGCACAGAGATATATAAGGCAAGCAGATTCATAAAGTCCTCATTATTCAGCAGCATGTGCAGTCTCGAAAATAAAAACTATGTCATCACTTTCTATTGTTGCACATTAAGGTCATCCTTCTTATCCTCTTTCATTTAAGTTTGTCTCACAGGTCATATCAACCATATTGTTCCAAGAAGAAAGAGAGAAGGCAGCAATATTTATCCTAGGACAGTTCAGAATTAAACAGCCAAGAAACCCCCCAAAAAACCAATATGACCCAAAACCTAAAAAAATGGAGTGGTAAAGCCAACAAGCAAAACACTAATATTCATATCACTGCTATCCTGTTTTTCTCATGACTTTGCTTATATCCGCACTGAATATTTTGCAATCCTCAGAGCAAGGTGCTCTTTAGGTTCTGTATGTCCATCCGGAATGCATGCCTCAAGAAACAGGCTTTACTGGCTTTCTTCACTTATTCCAAGTGGGCCTATGTTGTTCCCCCTCTGAGCGGCACCAATATATCTGCTTTCTCCCTGCGAACGTGTCCAAAATCAGCCCTTTTTAAACAGGCTTGTCAAAAATTATATATCACACAGAGCTCAAGGAAGCCGCAAGAGAGGCCCAACATGCACATTTCCCTTCCTTACACCTTACCCTTTGACAGCTTTTGGCAGTTACATCCAGCGCAGTTGAATCTGGTTTTGCTGCAAGAGACAGGCTATGTTGTGCTGCTTTCTAATAGAGACCTCATAATCCATTCACTCCTAACCATTCCCACATTCTAGCATTTGTTAGATGTCTGTATATATATACTGGCAGAAATGAGTACGGCTTACAAATAAAAGAAGTGGGTGTTTTTTCCTTTTACATCTTGGAAGTTCAGAGCTTGCTAGGGTATGGACACTACACGAGGATTATACTCCTATGCAACAAGGGATTGTTTTTTCATAAAACCCTTGACAATTCTTTGAAACCGTTATTGCAATCCATTCATCCTTTTTCCCTCTCTTGTGCAAAAGCACATGCAGAGGCTGGTTTGAATTGCACATCACACCTGTAACTAAACAGAATGCGTATAACTTGCCCATTATCCTCAGTAATGGATGGTTACAGCTACACAGGGATGACAACTTTATCAACAATTTAAAATGCTTCGAATGTAAGCTACTTTTTCATCTTCTAATGAAACATATTTGATTTATAAAATTGCCGAAGTGTTTCCAGTAATGATTTTCAGAGGACTTAGATTCCCGTTTGTAACCAGCAGTATTACAGGGCATGCCTGACTGAGTGGAATAAGGTGATAGCTTGTGTCTTGTTCCCACCAAACCACGTATCTTTCACTGCATTTGTGCTTTTCTAACCACAAAGCAATGGACTAAGTGAGATGCATAAATATTCCTATCATAGAGAAAACCAGGAAAAATGAGGGGTCGAGTGGTCACAAATCAATACTCCCAGAGACAAACAATTGCTGTAGAGGTGCACATTGTATTAATGAGGAGTGAATATTGATTTAGTTAATAGCAGTGTTCCAGTAAACTTTCATAAACATCAGTGACCCTGGTTTGTGAACTCTTCCATGAAGGCAGATCCCATTATCTGTATGGATTCCTGTGCATTCATAGAGAGATTCTTCCACAAAAAGTGTTTTTAAGGAGTAAGGATGACTAACACAGAAGTTTGGAATAGTTACAATGTGAACTTTTATCAAACCATTAAGCTTCACTTCTCCCTGCAGCTTCTAGGAATCTACAAATCTCAACCTATTCAAATACCAGTCCTGAATTTGCAAGTATATACAGACATAAAGAGACTGATATTTCAGATATTTCCCTGAAAATTCTTTGGAAGCTGGTTGCTTTTTCTGCTTGCCTAGTCATAGTTCATAACTTCACCTTCTCAAGACAGTCTGTATTCTATTTCACACATCATTTGAATTCATAAAAAAATAAATTAGACTAGAAATAGTGAAGATTTGGAGTTTATTGTTGTGGGTTTTTCCCCCTCTAGTATGAAACTGTGGAGTCCCTTAAAAATTTCTTCAAATATACTGAAACAGGAAAGAAAGGCTGCACTATTAATGTCTTTACAAATATTGCTAAAATACAGTTGTTTTTTCATCATTAAAATAAAGTTAGTATTGTCCACGAAGTTTTTTAAATAAAACCAGCTGAATGAAAATGTCTTAATTATAGATCTCAGCATTATAGTCCAACTATATTGTTATGAAGACCTGTTGTAATTCTAATTTTTAACAATCAGGATAAAAAAGAAGAAAAAATCTTTTAATTTATGTTGACTTTTGATAATAGAAATTTCATATAAAATGTTCTAGATCTTTTTAAAATCTTGCTATATTATCAGTCCCATCCCTTCTTTCCAAGTGTCCACTTCTAATCAGAAAGGGGAATGGCTTTGCTTCTATTCAAGCAGGCCGGGTGTATGGAAAATTCAGTTTGCCCAAGCTGTCTGTCGACACACTGTCTACCAACATTCTCATGGTGCTCTTAATTAGCTCACACAGAATTATTTATCTTTTATCCAGGACAACGAATTGGATTCAGCATTCAGCTAGAGATATAGGTAGCTACAGGTGAGACAGGTGTTTAAGATTTAATTGTAGTCAAAGGCAGCTATAGTCAATATATTCAGCAGACCAGCCACCTGGCCACGATTACATTGCTTAACTATAAGCAATGGCATGTCATCACACCTGACATGCTTTAGGGTAGGATGGACAAGACATAGGAACCAGCAGGTAAGGCAAAGGACCAAGGTGTGACCTGGTGCCTCAGGTCTGGATTAGCAACAACCAGGATAAGTGCTACAAGTTATCTATCTCCAGTGTCACCAGACAACTCTAATTAGGCAAAGGAATTGATGCCCCTTGTATCTTCAGTCCAGAAGGGCAGATTGCTTTCCAGGGACAATCTTTTAAGTTGATATGCATTGAGTCAACTGATATAGTACTTCAGAACTATAACTCTCTCCAGTGAATCTTAAAATCTGTTGAATTTGCATGATCTAGTCCTGTTTTCTGCATAGTCACTGGTGGATAATCAAAAGGCCAAACCATAGCCAGTACTCCACATTTCAGCTGAGATCAGGACCTACTCAAGTTCACACCCTGGGACACAAAAGGATTCCCCTGAACAGAATGCTATCAGCTGGGTCACATGACTTTTCTTCTCCCAGGAAGCCAGGAATCTCCCTCCCTTTCTACAGGAATTCTCAAGGGGAACTTAAAGGGCAAGTGATGCACCATTGAAAGCATGTCTGAATATGCAGGGAGAAAAAAGACTCACCCCACTGTTGAATCCAGATAAACCATGACTCCCTCTGCAGTTCATCTGAAAGTGGCAGATAGATGTCTCCAAACCTCTCCCCTAAAACGCCGTTGACTTCAGATGTAATTGAGTCTCTTTAAGATGGCTATATCTCTTCATTGAGTCCAACAAAGTTTCGGCAGTCAGATCCTCATTTATTGCCTTCAACTAGGTAGGATAAATTTAACCCTCTTGACTAGAAGACAGTAAAAGATAATAGAGGATAATTATGTTTTCTTATTTCTCCTCCCCCAAGCCTACTAGAATTCTATTTTTGAGGTGCCTGTCAGCATATTTTGATGGAGACTAAGTTTCTGACAGACATCTGTCTAGTTTTGAGACAGCCTTCTCATCCTCGTAGTTCAATGAAAGCTAAGTAGACTGACACAGAATAGGTTGTCAGTCTCTTGACAAAATATATTTTGCCCACAGGCCCCAGAAGACACTTCTGATGATTCTTCTAAGAGAATTTCAATTCTATAGCAAATAAATATTTTTACTAATAAAAAAGATATTTTGGGGGTGTTTTGTCCTGTCTCAGGAAAAATCCTCCAATGAAATATGCAATCTCTATTTTTTTTTTTTAGAACTAAGTCATTTTGGGCATCAGATTTCTTTATAATACCACACTATCTACATATACATCTACTCTTACTTCAAATGTGGAGTTTTCTACAATTCTTCTTCAGAGAAAAGTCTGTGGTCTAATAGAGCTTACCCAGATGATGAATACTAGTCCCTATATACATAGAGGAAAGTAGGTATTAAACAGTTCTTTCCAAAGTATCCCAAAGGTGTTAGTTAATGCAACATTTTGAAAAGTGTTTTTTTACTGTGATGTGTTGGAAAGGTTTTCCCTCTGAAAATGTTTAAGTGATAAAAGTTACATATAGAGATTGAAGGAGAAAAACAACAAAAAATATTTAGACATGCCCAAGATATGTTTCTGTTTGAAGATTTAGAAAGAATGCATTGTACTTTTAATATATCATGAATCTGGTTTTATTTTTCCTTCAGAAAACATTTTTGGAGGTAAGTCTATGAATACATAGGAAAAGTAATTATTTCTGTTTTTCCTCTAGAATTTAGTGTAATTGTACAAGGAACAAGTTTGTCTGCTTTTGCTGTTTCAGGTGAAGCAAATTAGAAAAATGAAGAGGGAAACCGGTGAGACTTTTTTTTTGCTTTTGAAATGTTCTGTAATTAACAGGTCAATGACTGTGTATATCTCTGACTTTCTAGTTTTTTTTTTTTTGTGAAATAAGGTTATTGTTTCACATTTCACTTTTGTATGCTTAATACAGTCAAGAAAAATATTTTACAATTCACTAGTTTTATAGATATTAGGAAATATCTCCCTGAAAGATTCATTATATTTAGAAGGTATCATTTTATATCGAGTAAGTACAGATGTGCTATTTTTAAATTACTTTGATGTATTTCTGGAAATCTAAGTACTATCATCACAAAAGGATTGTATTCTTCAACCAAAATGCAGCTTTGTATTGACGTATCTTTGTCTGCAGTTGTTTAGAAAAATATGGGCATTAATGTACATGACTCTCTTAAACATTTAAAAAAACCACTTTCATACAGAGATTTTGTTAAAGAAAAAAGAAAAAGGGAAATGCCATGTACCATGAAAAAGAAAAATTAACAGGACCATCCTCTTTTTGGAAGCAAGAAAAAAAATCTTAAAGAATTGTCATTTCATGTAATGATTTAGCAAATCTATTGGCTGTCAGCGAGGTATATTATTTAAGATACTAAATAAAATTATTAAACATATCAAACTTGAGAAGGCAAAAATCTTTCTAACAGCATTATACCAACCAAACTAACTAAAAAGCCAATTTTTTTATCAGGTTTGAAATAATGTGGTCCTTAAGTAGCTCCTAAAGTTCATTCTCTCTGCTTTTAAGAACACTATTTAAAAAGCCTGAAGGAGCTCCAGCAGGAAAAGCAATGGACCAAGCAGATAGCACAAGGGATACTCTGCAAGACTAGAACTAAAACATAATTTCTTCTGTCATTAGTACAGAATGAGGAACAGAAGGAAGATTCTGCAGGCATCAAAATGCTTTTCCATCCCTGTATGTATGTGACTTTCAAGCTACCCGTCTGTACATTGCTACCATACTAGCAAAGGGAAGCAGAACTAGCTCCAGCACAAAACATGAAGTTAAATGTCTCAGACAGAGAGGGAAGCTGATCATATTTTTCTCAAGAGCATGTAGTGCATTTAGTAAACTCATGAATTTGCATTATGTATCTCATGTTCAGTGACCAAACTACTGTTGTCTTTCTAAGTGTGCAATATTTAGGAGCAACTGGAGAAGACAAATATGCATTTTTCATAATCCGCCATACTTCTCAACCATAGGCCAGACAGGAGTGAGAGCATACCCTACTGATCACTAAACACAGTACAGTCTCCTCACTTCAAATAGTTGAAAATCTTGAAAAACGCACGACAGAAAGGTGAAAGAAGTACAATACACAAGCAGTGCAATCTCCACAACCATTAGTTCCTTACTTATTCATGCCTAATAAAGTATCTAGGGCCAGGAGGAGGAAGTAGGGTTGGCATAAACAGACAGTCAGAATACAGAAAAATCTGTTACATGGCATTAAAGGTCCCTGCTTCAAGCGTTTCTGTTTCTCTGCTCCCCTCCCTTCCCTCACCCCAAGATGGCCTTTCTCCCAAAGCTACACGTGGGTATCCTCTAATAACTCTGCTGTGAATAGAAGGGAAATGACCCCGGGTCAATTCATTTCTTCAACCTTTAGCATACCAGACTCCATTAAATTTATTTTTGCTTCTTTTCAATATATTTCCTTGTTGCATGAATCATACCTGAATGCATGATACCTCATGAATTGTGATTAGAACTATCATTACAAGCATGACTGAACATTTGCTGCCGAGTAGACTTGCCTAGACTTGCAAATTCTTTATACAGGGAGGAGAGGGAAAAGAAAAAAACCCAGGACTATTTAAAATTTAGAAAATAACAAAAATAAGCAAGCCCAATTCTACTGTATGTTTTTATTTAACATGACTTTCCTTTTAYGTAGCCAAGACTGATGTCTTATTGTTTCCAATAGTGTCCCTGATTCCCAAAAGATTAATTATTAATAGATTTTACAAATAACAGTTCTGCATTCACTTTATCCATTCTTCATAATTTTCAGGAAAATAAAAAAATATGCCTACTGGTTGTCCTTTCCTTCTACACTTAGAGGCACCTTCAGAGAATTCCAGCAGCTCATTGTGGAGGGATTTCCCTTTCCAGAGGCTGTGCTGAGCAACTGCTTCCAGACACTGCCCTTATTCTCTTCTGCACTATGGAGGCCACCATGTTACCAGGGAAGGAATTTGAATTTGCAAATAGCTTCATCTGGGAAAAAAAAAAACAAACGAATGAAAGTTAATTGGGATCACTCATGCTCAACAAATTTTATTTATATATATGCAAAGCTGGTCAGTTTAAACTTCCATGGAAATTACTTATGAAAGACAGTGGCAATTACAGACACAGATGCTGGACTAATCCTAGAAGAAGGTTTCCTTGATTTTTCCAACAACCATGTCTAAATCACATTTTTAAAATGAGATAAATGGGCACAGAGATTACCATCCCCCCTCAGTAGGGTTTAAAGTGCTGTTTAAAATGAAACTAACAAAATAATCTAGGGAAAACCAAAATGAATTGGAAAATTCAGAGTAAATATACTCATATTTACTTTCATTTACTCTGAATATTCAAAGTAAAAATACTTTGCTAGACACTTTCATTTATAATTATAACAGAGGATAACTGGCCCTAAGGAAGCTTTATTATCATGACAGATATGAATGCTATCTCTTCAAATCCACTATTACAGCAGTAGGCCAGTGTTCTAATTCTTAGAGATGAACTAACAAAAAAAAATAAAAAAACCAAGCCGAAGACAGAAAATTATCCAGATAACTTTACCTGTCCACAAGTGACAACTAAGTGCAGTGAAACTCTTTTCTTTCTTTTACATTCTCTCCTCGATATTTCTCCTTTTTCAACAATTACCTGGTTTAGATATCCCTAACTGTGCATTTTCCAGCATTGCTGTGTGATTGTGACTAGTGAGGCACCTGAAAACAATGGCTTTAACAGTCTCATTCCAGGTTTGATCTTGCCAGCATGGCAAAGAACAGGATGTAAGACTTTAAATCTGCAGGAGGAAAGCTGCAAATATCGTTCAACACCAGGAAGACAGAAATAATATTCTGCCTTTACTTTTTTGCCTCTCTGCTTTGGATACCTTCATATTGGTGTCTTTAACAAAAAAAGACTCCAACAAGAGCAGCAACAGTAACACATTCAGTCCACTACAGCTTTTTCACTTTCACAGAAAAGGAATAAAAAGGGTCTGCCTACAGTAAGATCTCAAATACAGTCATAGTAGGTTTCTTTGATAAAGAATATGGTAATGCAAAGAGCCAGTACAGCTAAACCAATGAGAATTAAGAATGTTGTTGAAAGGACAGCCATATTTTACGCTCTACAGTTCAAAGAAGAAGATTTAAATATGCGACTAAACATCATTTGCAAAGGGAATAGGTAGACAAAGTTGGACCTGCCGAGTTAGACAAGCTACCGCAGCCTGGGTTAACCCTTTAACAGTGATTTTAGCAAGAGAGACATACTAGCAATTTTTACGCTCACTTTTCTTATTTTCTAGTGACAGTAATGTAATAAAGTCTATTTCAGCTCACATCTGTAGGCATTGTACTAGGTTTGCATGGCCAAGCTTTGGTAGCAGGGGAAGGTTACAGGAGTGGCTTTTGTGAGAAGCAAACCCAACACAGCAACATAACTCATAGATTCATCACCATTTTTCAGTACCTTATCAGAAAGGACACTGCAGCTGGAACACACAGAAATGATTAACATTGCTGGTCTGAAATTTCCACTGGGACAAACTCACCTCCAGCAACCATTTGAAAAACACTTCAGCATCATCTGATCTAAAGCTACGTAAGCAGTCCATAAATATTTCTTATTATTGGCTGCATCCTGAGGAACACTGTCTGTGATTTTACAACCTTGTTTTCCACTTCAAGTTCAAACATAGTGCAATGCCTAAGGGACTTTATCTCTGGAACAGCTACCTTCACATAGCATCTTTTCATCTTTTCTCTCAGATAAGCCTCATAGAGCTCAAATTTACACTCATCAATTGTTGTAGACCATTAAGATCTTTGGTCATTAACTTGTTGCCTCCAAAGATTCAATTGAACTGTTTTTCAAGTTCTGGAACTCACCCTCTAGGCCTGTAAAACCAGAAGCCCCTTCTGAGGATAGAATACTGCCGAACAGTGAAGGTTTCAGCTGTTTAACTTACGGCCTCAGCAGACAGTGATTGCCACTAGGCATTCTGATTAGGTCAAGTAAGCAAGAAATCACAGTAAAATAATCCGACTCTCAAGAAAAAAGCTTTTTCTTTTCTTTTCTTTWCTTTAGCAGAAATAAAAGGTCTGAGCCCTGACATAATAGGACCCCTCAGTTATTTTTGGCTGTTACTTACCCATTTTGTTATCAAAAACTTAGTCTTTAGTGTGAAAGTATTTGTGGGAAAAATAAATACGTTCTATCGGAACAACAAATAAGGAGGAAAATGGAAAGGCAAGCTTTTGGAGGCAAGAGTGCCTCAGTGTTCATCAGATATGAAAAGTGGAAAAAAAAAAAAAGAATAACAATTCCAAGTGAAATGAAATTATGTTAATCAAACACATGACTTGATCAAAACCAGAAAGGTAAGTAGCTCTTATCTCATATGAAGCAGAGGCAGAAAAGGGGTTTTAGCACTAGTAATAGAGGAATAGGCTAGCTGGAAAACTGTATAGGCCATTAAACCAATGTCTTTATTAAGTCTTTTATTTTCAGCAGCAAGTAGAGTTATGAATTTTAGTCTGTGGGTTCATCTTTTAAAGGCAGTCTGTAGGATTCCTTAGAGGATCAGGAAGGAGCAGTTGGAAACAAAATGAAGAATATTGTCCTACTCTTAAGTGGCTATTTTTATCCTTTACAAATTGCCTGAGTGAGCTCATTCTAGCACACAACACTCATTTGCACTCTGGCACACAATTGTACCCATGTTGCATTCACAAGGGCATTTGTTCCATCAAAGTAAGTACCCCACTGTGGAGGGCTGTGAGCCCTCAAGGCTAGAGCTTCCAGCACTCCCCTAGAGATAGCCAGAGATAGCAACTCTCCTCAAGGTCATGGCAAGTTCCCAACATGCCTTGTTTCTTCGTGGTAATAGCCTGTACCCCGTTGGCTAATTGGTTTCCGCCCCACCCCCTGTTTCCCCATATAAACCCATGCCTCTACTCCTGAGAGCAGGGAGTTCTTCCCTTCCCTTCCCTTCCCTTCCCTTCCCTTCCCTTCCCTTCCCTTCCCTTCCCTTCCCTTCCCTTCCCTTCCCT
>JACAXG010000002.1:15799374-15865931 GCA_018881555.1 Amblyornis subalaris
CCCACTCAAAGTTCTACCTTTCCATCTTTGACACACAGGGTCACACCTTTCCATTTTTATCCAAACAGCCCAGCAATCACCAACCTGCATCTGGATTTATATACAACATATATCAAGTGCTTGGTACAAAAATTTTCCCAGGACCCTGAGCCGTGGACCTTCCAAAATTCCCATCAGAGTAAGAGTAGGGACAGTCACCAAATGGCAGTCCAACATCTTTTGCTGGCATTGGCTCTGTCAGACATGGGGGAAGCTTTTAGTTGCTTCCCACAGAAGCCACCCCTATAGTTTCCTCACTACCAAAACCTTGCCATGCAAACCCAGCACACTAGTACACAAGTGTGCTGTACTTGCAAACATGACAAGAGAACATTTTCAGAACATCACTCTTCRTTTAATAGTGGGGAGATCTGACTCTCAGTGACTTCAGAGGTTGTATTTTCACACCCACATAAACGTTCTAATTTTTCTGACAAAACTCCGATGCGTGCTTGTTCTGGCCTTCTGTCATTAGTCAGGCCTGATTATTGTCTCTTGCTCTTTAAACCATTAGCCACTGAAATTACTGTGATTCTCAAGTCTAAAACACATGAGCTCAGCAACAAATGGACCCAGTCCCTACAAAGTATTAATAAAAGAAGACTGGCATGCTGGCAGGAAGCAGGATGGTTCCTCTGTGTGTACATATCCACCTATACAGAACTGTGCACAGTGCTGAAATACTCCAGAAACACACTGCAGAGTGTATCGAGTCATACGGTCCCTTGGAGCAGAGACATGCCACAGGAGTACACTGCAGCCTCCTTTCAATACTACCTTTTCGCCTGTGGATAAAAGGAAGGTGGAAAATAAGGGGGGGGTTTGTTTGTGTTTTTATAAAACTTTTGATCCTGCCTCTCACAGTATCCTCTGGACAAAATGTCCAGCATACAGCTGGACAGTAATCCAGTGGGTAAATGATTGGCTGAAGGGTTGGGCTCAAAGAGTTGTAGTAAATGGGGCAGCACCAGGGTGGCAGTCAGTCACCAGAGGGGTTTGCCACGGCTCAGTTTTAGGGACAGTTCTCTTCATTGTTTTTATCAATGACCTGGACACAGGAGTGGAGCACACACTAAGTAGGTTTCCCAACAATGTTTAATTAGGAGGAGCCATTGATTTCCTCAAGGTTAGAGAGGTCTTAAGGAGACCTCTTGATAGATGCCACAGGCTGCATGAAATCTAAAAGAACAAATGCTGGATGCAGCAGCTGGGATGGTGTAATCCTGGATATACATACAGACTGRGGGACAAGAGGCTGGAGTGCAACCCTGCAGGAAAAGATCTGGGGATTTTGGTTGATGCTAAACTCCATGTGAGTTAAAAATGGGCCCTGGCAGTCAAAAGTGCCAACCATATCGTGAGGTGCATTAAGCACAGTATAGCTAAGTGGACAAAAATAGTGGTTGTCCTATTAGACTCAGCATTGGTGTAGCCTCCCCTTGAATACTGTGTGCAGTTTGAGGCTTCACAATATAAAACATTTATAAAAATATTAGAATGTGTCCAAAGAAGGCTAACAAAGGGAAACATCTAGAGGGCCTCAATTACGAGAAGCACATGAGGACATTAGGTTTGCTCAGCTTAGATAAGAGGAGACTGAGGGGTGACCTCCTCATGAGAGTGAAGTGGAGAAGGTGTTGATCTCTTCTCTTTGATTTCGGGTGGTAGRACTGTCAGAGACTGAAATGTTACAATTTATGTCTTAAACATTTTCATGAAGGACTTTTGGTATTATACCAACACTCTACAAAAGCTGCAGAGAAGATGACCAAAAACCCTGAATGGGGCCCTGACTGCCTGCTGATGAAGATAAGACAAGTAAGAGCTGGGGAGAAGAATACGTTCACGGGGGATCATGCTTAGCACCTTTGGGGTGGAGAACACAGCCCCACGGCTATCAGCTGCCAGGCCAGCACAGACCCTCACACCAAAGGGTGGGGGGAGAAGAGAGGTTTGGGGTGTGTATTGGAAAAGCCTCTGGTCAAAGGCAGTGAACGTCCAACCTCCGCTGTGCAGACCAGTTCAGCTGAGGGGCCCTGCACCTCGGGAAAAGCTTATCCACAGCAGGGGGGGTGTCATCAAAGGGGTTCCCAGACCCTGCACCAGAGATGATGCAGCAGATCCACAGTGTTGYGAGGGACAGTGTCAAACCCAGCCCTCTCAGAGGAGGTACGTGGGCGTTCCCACCCGGCCCAAAGCGTATATTAATCCACTGGATTCTGTACTCTTTGGTGGCAGCGGCAGCGGGAGACTTTCACCACCCAGAAGACCAGATGGAAGGGAGCCACGAGACATCTTTGGGACCCCCAGAAGGGTGATATGTTTCCATCTAACCCCTGTCACTCTCTCCCTGTCCCCCTAGCACCCCAAGCACACTTCTTCTTCTATCTCTTTCTTTCTTTCCTTTTTCTTTCTCTTTGCCTCCTTTACTATTAAATAAAAATATATAAATTCATTTTTTGGCATCAGCATTTAATCTCGTTTGGTTTTAATATCATTTTTAGGAATATTTTGAACCTTCTAAGTTCCCTCTGGTTTATACACAGAGACTCAGTTTCCTCTGCTCTTCTGTGATTAAACCGGATTGTAACAAGGACCCAGCAGGGTGGCTGAAAGCTGTGTCAGGAAAAGTTCAGATTGGATGCTGGAAAAAGGTTCTTCGCTGAGAGGGTTTTCAAGCAATGGAACAAGCTCACAAGGGGAGTTGTCACGAACCCTAGCCTGTCAGTATTCAAGAATGATTTGGGAAATGCTTTTAGATAAATGGTTTAACTCTTAGATTGCCCTGTGTGGAGTCAGGATTTGGTGAACCTCTTGGGTCCCTTCCGGCTCACGATGTGTTATGATTCTCTGATTCTCTGATTCTGTTCTTCTCAGGCAGTCATTGATWATGTTTGATAAAGAGGAGTTAAGGTTATTTGCTGTCCTCACTCAGTGTGTGGCAACACACGAATTGCAAGGGCCRCTTTCTCTCTGTGGGGCATTGAATAGGAACCTGATTTAGAGTTTAWACACCCACACACAACAGTTATAATTGCCAGAAAAAAATAAATCAAAACAAGAGATCATGGGAAGCAACTACAAGACTGCGTTCTTAAGAAATAGACACAATTTGAAAGATTGTATCCMAACATCACCATCTGTGCTCTTTCATTAGTTCACCCGCTTAGGAGAGAAATCAAGAATTTTAGAGGAACAGCATAGAGGTTCTGATGGCAGCAAAGAGGTGATATTGCTGTACCCCAGCCTTGGCATATCAACAAGGGATGACATGGCCACATTTACGGTGTTTGAGTAAATGTATCTTGGAAGGTACGCACATACAGGAGCAACGTCCAYTGAACTGGAGACCCTGCTCCTCCGAAATGGCCGTACCTGTTTCACCACATTGCTTCCAGCCCTCCTGGATGATACCACTTAGCCCTCAATCAAAAGACCGCAGAGAGAAAGAGGCACCACAGTTCAACAATTATAGCTGAAACGTGTGTGTTTATAGCACCCAAACTATGATAATTTGTGGCAGGACTTAGGCCAAAAATCAGTCCATGAACATCAAAAGCCTCACAGGCATCCACCGACTAAAATCCTTACAGAAGAATCTGAGTCTTGGCATTTAGCAACACTTCTGAATGTTTTAAAATACAAGCACAAAGAAACACATGGACATATGCCTACGTAACTATCTGTAAGTTTAGAATCATAGAACAGTGTGGGATGGAAGGGACCTTAAAGATCATCTAGTTTCAAATCCCCCGCTGTGGTCAGGGACAGGTCCCCCTAGACCAGGTTGCTCAGAGCCCCGTCCAGCCTGGCCTTGAACACTTCCAGGGATGGAGCTTCCACAACTTCTCTGGGCWACCTGTGCCAGTGCCTCAYCACCCTCATAGTAATAAATTTCTTCCTAGTATTTAAYCTAAGCCTTTCTATTTCAGCTTGAATTCATTCCCCCTTATCCTGCCACTGCATGCACTTGTAAATAGTYTCTCTCTGTTCTTSTTGTAGGCTCCCTTCAGGTACTGGAAGGCGACAGTTAGGTCCCCCCTAAGACTTCCCTTTTTGAKGCAGAACAATYCCAATTACACATGTGATTGCATTTGCTATAAGACAATAATAATAATAACTAAAAATATTCCAACATCCAGTACTGAAATGTAATGAGAAAAATCATGCTTAAGACCTTATTCATGCCCTATGTTGTAACCTAAACCATTACAGACAGTTTGTGAACRTATACTTTGTCAAGTTACAAGCAGACACACAATCAAGTAAGAAGATTTAATTATTTAGATTTTTAGAAAAACGTTTTTTCTCTGAATTACTGATGTGCTGTGTGATGCATACCATCTACATTTCACACAGCRGAAAAAGAAAAATCCTGTCAATTGAAAGAGTGACTTGGGTCAATTAACAACAGGCACCTTGAACTCTGATGAATCGGAAATCCTTTTGGGCATACATTTGTCTTTAAAAATGTTTGCAATTTGTATTTAAGTGGTGACAAGTTATGCATGGATGAAAGGGCAAAACATCCTTTTCCTGCTCAGTGATACATAGGAAGATCACATACGCATTCCACAAAAGATATTGCATACCCATGCTCTCAAAGATTGGTTTTCAACTGTCCCAGGATACAAAACTCTCATGAGAGAAGAAGGAGGSAAAAAGGCACTTGCACTGTTTTATTTTTCTGCTGTGTCTATAAATGCTTCTCTCTGCAGAACTGCAGCTGGCTTCTGTTACTAAGATCAAGAATACAGCCTCCAATAAATAAAAGCATTAAATTGAATGCTTCTGAYGTTTAATCCATGCATGGTTTGCAACACTCAAGTCTTCTATCACACACAATGCACACACCTACAGTCACACCCCCCCATCAGCAATGGATAATCCTTTCCAACAGCCTATGCTACAGAACAATCATGGAGAAAATGATCCTATGCTTTCAGGAGCACGGCAGGATTCCCACTCAGAGCCTGTTGACCTTTGCCCAGGCTCCAGTGATCTGCTTTTGATCGTGTGACTTTTAAAGGCTAATTTGTCATCACAAGGAAGACCATGCTGCTGACCGTAAATGTACAGGCTTAGAAAGGCTGCTCTGCTTATGCTTGAATCCTTTAGAAGCAGCTTGTATTAAGCATTTTAGGGTTTTTCTCTATCATGCATTAATTTAGTTTATTCTTCTCTATCAGAAGAATATACTTCTTGAAATTAAGAAGCTGCTTAGAGTGAAAAATAGCTCATGATGTATGTAAAGTGATCTGCTGCTTTTATCTGACTTTTCTTTTACTCCTTGCTTTCAGAAGTAGACTGATCTACATGCATCATAGAAGACTCAAAATCATGTTTACTGACTGTAGTCATAAGGTTGCACTAAAAAGRGACTTTGGGGTGTTTTKGGGGGGGGGGTTGTTGGGGGGTTTTTTTGTTTGGTTGGATTTTTTTTTTTCTGTTATCCCAATCCCAGGACAATTCAGTAAGCAACACAATCCATGACTGCATTATTGTCTAGAAAAGGTTAGCATGCATTTTATTGCTTGTTTTGAAGAACAGCAACTTGTGATATTTGGAGCACTCCCTCTCTGTAATATGTGATCTCTATTAAAAATGTTGTGTTGTCATAAATATGGCACCTGTCASATGGCCCCAGGTCATTCAGTGGTATTTTGCATATGGCTACGTAAAACTGTGGCACAACTTTCCATGAGAATATGTGAAAACAGGCACAAAAATGCAGAGAAAATGCAGCCAAAACCTTAATGAACAGTTTCTTTTAAAAAATGCTAACTGGCAATATCATCATTTATCAACTCCATAGCGAATCCAACCCCGTGCAGGTGTGCGACTGGCTGGATACTTGATTTTCACAGCTACAGAAGAGATGGTTTTGTTTCTTGGAGAATTTTGCTGTTTCCCCTCTTGAAGATCTTAATGCATCTCATTATATGTATTTCTTAAGTGGTASTTTTCTGCTTCCTAAGGAAGTTAAATGGACTGACGGACTGAGTATGAGGTCAAAAGCCAAAACACCCAAGCTCTAACGTTGGCTCTGACACCAACTCTCTGTGTGGTTTGGGTTCAACAGATGTCATTTTCCCTAAATGAAGGCAGTATTATTTAAGAATCACACAGAGAGCAGCAAGGGATAATTATTATTTCACTATGTTTTGAAAACACAGAGCAGCAAAACTGTCCACCAAGTGAGGCATGAGTCGCTGAGGTTTTCAGAGTTTTCCTCTCATYACTACGAGACAGATTTCACTGGAGACTGTGCCATCAGCAGAAGAAAAACCAGTTGCTAAGGGAAGATGCRTGTGGGAACTGTGGGCTGAAGGCCAGACTGAGGAAGGCTGTTTTCTTTTCTAATCAGGGTGGAGACAACTGGTAATTGCAGCAGTCTGAGGGGAGAGCTGCCCAGGAGGCTGTGCCTGACCCCTGCCTCATTCAGTGTCATCTCCAGCTGGCAACTGAGAGCTACCCAGGGACAGCAGGCAGACCTGGCCCAGCAGGGAGGCCAGGATGGGGCAGGAGCCAGGAGGGAGCCGCTATGAGCAGGAGGCTGCAGCTGGGTGACCCCCGCTGAAGCGCAGAGCATCGGCCACAAACACCACCATGGGCAGCCTGGCATCAGCATGGCCAGGAACAGCTCGAGGCAGCTTTGCCAGCTGCCGTACAGACATCTGCTCCTCACTCCCGCCAGCACCAGGAAGGTGCCAGTCTGTGTGAAGAGCTGGTTTATCAGTCCAAAATCCGCAGATTGTTTTGGATCTATGTCAGGGTCAGAGGAAGCCGGAGCTCAGCCCCCTTTGGTTTGCTCCTCTCTTCTTGCTTGGACAAGCAGCATTCGGTAAGCTTCCCCTGTACCAGATAAATACACCCATCCCACACCACTCATAAGCTCTCAGGCATGATGTGTGCTGTTAATACTTTCTCCAAGGTGGGAGGCAGATGTGGTGCTTAGGGATATGCTTAGGGACTTGGTCTAGTGGTGGATCTGGCAGTATTAGGTTAATGGTTGGACTCGATGATTGCAGAGGCCTTTTCCAACCTCAAAGATTCTGTGATTCTAGGTGGTCAGGTAGGGATGGAATCCAGGTACCAGCAGGTGAAATGCCATTTACAGTGCAGTCCTCAGGCTTCTGCTGCATGGCCAGATGGGCAGGCATTTCAGGGGTAGTGGGGATACTCTTTCAGTCTCGAGTAGAGATATATATGAAGCTTATGTGGACCACCGGTGATTTGCAAAGATTTAATAAATTAGTGAAAAGCAGCAACAGTAAAAGCAGATTTTTCTGGACATGGCTATAACTGTTGGATCCTCTGAGCCCATTAATGAGATCCTAGGGCTTAGTCCCTAGTCCTCAGGACTGATGACTTATACTAGGCAGCTTTGTGGGAATGCTTTTCTCTGACATTTCCAATTAAAAGCCATGAAAAAACAATATTGGGTGTTTCTCTCCCTCCCTGCAGTGTTTCCCAATCAGAAACACTAAAACTGTTTCACTATCTGGGTATGTGTTGGGAAGCCGATGCAGAAAAACACCAATCAAATGCACTGAAAAATAGCAGGAGGCTACAGTATTAACTTTAAAAGCTATTAGAAATCAATCAGGACTTCAGCAGGGCCTGAGGGGCATACTGATGTAATGGAAGGCAGTCTATTAAATACAAAAGTCAATTAAGCAACAACTTCAGAGCTCCTGTCCTCCACCACGAAAAAAATTAAGGCAAAAGAGACAATGGCAGCTAGGACCCTTGTCTTGTCACAGGCTCATAACCTGAGGGTTTGTCTCTAACAACTGTGGTTACATGGATAGATCCAAGTAGAGGACAATTAGGCAGGCGTTTGTAGGAACTTACATTCAGAATATAGTGAAGACAGCTACCATCAGATCAGACATTCTGGTCTGGTGTTTGGGAACAGTGCCTCAGTGCTATTTGGAGATCACTTTAATAACTCCTTTAAAGTGCAATGCCACTGATTATGGGAGAAAAACCCCACCAAATACAACCAACAAACCTATCAAACAAAAACAACCACCAAAACCCCAAACAAGCAAGCAAAAAACCAACYCCAAACATTTACCAACACCGAAGAAAAACTTAGGGAAAAATTACATCTCAAGCACTCCTTAAGTACTACCAATATACCAATATATTCCCTTCTCATGAAGATCACCTCTTATTGGCAAATAAAAATGTACCAGACATATGAAAATGTACATATATAAGGTCCTAATAACATGTTCCCTAAATCCTTACACTCATGCAAAAYGGATGGCAAAAAAATTCTTCCTCTATTCTGACTTTGCCAGAAAAGCTTAATTTCAGCAGCCAGCACAAGCAGAAAAAAAATCCATATGACAAGAGGCGGAGGTCAAATGAATAAAGGGGCTGTTTCTACTTGCAGTCCCCCAATAGTAATACAAAACTTTTAGAAAGCTGAAATAGATGACACTTAGATTTAGAAATGTCATTCAATTCAAGCCACAGAGCAGTTAAAAACACAGAAAGGGTTGCTTAGTGTTATTAGAAATTCTGAGGCAAAAATCCTTTATTTAGAAAACTACATCATAATTTTAAGAAAGAAACATAAATGTTGCAGTCTTATATTTTCCTGAAATATTTTTTTCTTACTCACCTCTTTTCACCTTTTCTGCCACTTGTATGGCACTTGTACATCTAGAAACATGGTAGAACATTTGCACATAGTAATGCCTTGGTCTCTGAAGAGGAGGGTTTAAATTAGCTTTAAAAAGAATTCTAAAGCAAAATATGTAAAATTACATACTCCCTCTTGTCTGATATTACCAATTCTGRCCATTACTCCAAAGAGCTGGCTGAGTACAGATTTAGAGGAAGGTGTATTAGCACTGTAGGAAAGCCKGAATGTTGGGTTCAGACTAATCGGTGAGTAACCTTACGGAATAATGAAAGTCACCAGTTTCATCTATCTGTTATAAATACACCGAATCCTGAGAACAGGGGAAAAAGCGTATCACTGCATTTGATCCTATTGTGCAAGATTTGACACTGTTAGGACCGCCTGTGGTTGGAGGAGAAGAGGAGCCTAAAAGTGCCTGAGAGGCACTTCCGTGTAAAGGCAAGGGTGAGACGGAAAACATTTACAGCTCACTATTGCCCTCTGGTGTAAGCTGTGCCAGCCTTTGTGGTGCTTCCAAGTGATGAAGGGGGAAAATTTCGAAGTACAGCTCTTTATTTTAAACAAGAAGATAACAGCTCCTTTCGTGAATACGAAGTTTTATACAACCTCAAATTAACCTTGAGAGAATCTGTGGTAGAGAAGGAGAGGGAGGAAGTTTGGAAAGGTGATGATAATACGCTATAGCTTCTCCTCCAGGACTTTTGGGAGAAAAGACATTCTCCTTGGAAAACATTTGCTTCACAGACCTTCTGTCTTCTAATTTAGTTGCATCGTCTGGCATCGAATAAATTGTTTCCTTACTGTAATAAGGCAAGAAAAGACAGCAGAAGACATTAATTCCAGTTTGATTTCGGAAGTAAGGGAAGAACTTTTATTTTAAAGAAAATAACATGCTCTTGGCCATTTGTTATATATATATTTGGGTTGAGGAGTTTTTTTCTTTTTAAGATTATCTAAAAGGATTTAAAGAGTGTTTTTACCAGCATATGTAAATAGATAGGGTGTGTAAAACCTATCTAGATACCAGGATATGTAAAACACTAGAATGATAAATCTTATCGAATATTTTTGAGAACAATATTCCCAAAATTCTTTATATCCAGGGAAGCAATGCTGTTGTAATTATAATAAATTTAAATTCTAGTGTATAAAATCATGTCCAAATAAGTAATAAAATTATTAATGTAATTTCCTGCACAAAATCTTATGATTACTACAACTTAAAATGAGAGACAGAGACTGGAAATAATTAGTACATTTATGATAGGATGGAGAAACACAGTCAGAAAAAAAGACATTTCCCTTGCAAAGGGCTTGATTGTGACCAGTCTCCATTTAATCTTAAATATAGTCTATCATGTGGTTGTACCAATAAAGGAGACCTGCAGATCCATTTCTATGAATTACTGCTTGTTCCCCTTGCAGCAAAGGTCTCTGCTTTCCCTGCCAGTATTAATACTTTTCTTTCTCTGCTTAGTCCCTGCTAAATTGTCCAGAGCAGGGAGTGGGATTCATCAGTTCATTCATAATCATGTGCAACATGGACATGCACATTTTTTGTTTGCCATCGGTGGTCCATGTTGTCAGTGAAAACACTTAAGTACTAGAAAGTGTGGTTTACCTTACTTTTATAGAAATCATAGAAGAATCAAACCCTGGAAAGGCCTGTGCCTGAGCCTAAGGTGGTGAACCCACATGCAGCTATCCACACTGAAGACCTCTAAAGTCAAGCAAGATGAGTCCCTGAGCCTGGTCTCCAAATATCAAGAACATGTCAAAGTTTCGTGTTGTCTTCAGAGCAGAGAAATTTGGGAAATAAGCTGCTTCCCTCTTTACCCTGCTCTTCTGCACCGCTACAAAGTTAAAGCTTTTACTTCCAACTTTACTCCTTGTTGTGGTTTGACCCCAGCCAGCAGCCAAGCCCCATGCAGCTGCTCGCTCACTCCCCCGCCAGCGAGATGAGGGAGAGAATTGGACTGATGAAAACTAGAGAACTGGGGGGCTGAGATAAAGACAGCTCAGTCGGAAAAGCAAAAACCATGCACACAAGCAAAGTAAAACAAGGAATTAATTCACTGCTTCCCATGGGCAGGCAGGTGTTCAGCCATTCCCAGAAGCCATTCGCCATCACATATAATGGCGACTAGGGAAGACAAACGTCATCACTTCAAATGTGCCTACCCGCTTCCTCCATCCCYGCACTTTGTATACTGAGCAGATGTCATACGGTCTGGAATATCCCTTTGGTCAGTTAGGGTCACCTGTCCTGGCCATGTCTCCTGGAAGCCTCCTACACAACCCCAACTTCATTATCAGCATGGTAGTGCAAAAAGCAGGAAAGGCCTTGGCTCTGTGTGAGCCCTGCTCAACAATAACAAAAACATCTCTATTTTATCAACTCTGTGTTCAGCACAATTCCAAAACATAGCCCATACCAGCCACAGTGAAGAAAATCAACTTTACTCCAGTTGAAATCAGCACACTCATCCAAACTTCCTACTTCAGTGCAGCTGTCCACAGCCAATCTCTGGAACCTATTTAATCAGAGTCACTTATGCAATGTGATGATACTAAGCCTTCATTCTTTCAAATATTCTATTGTTAGCATAAATCAAGAGCAAAAGAACATTTGAAACCCTGAGGACTGCATATTGAATGTCAGACCTGCGTGATTTGATGAACTGGGATGAAAGAAATCCCTCAAATGCTAGAGTTTATCATGGGGCAACTGACAAACTCTTAGTTTAAGCACTGCCGGCATGGCATTATCATACTGACATCAATTGCCACAGCAGATAATGTATGTGAGTTTGACAAGTTCATTCTTTCAGAGAATCTGACTCAATAATTGTTATTTTACAAGGACTAACCTGTAGATGAGATTAAAAATTAAGCAGACATGCTTTGCTCTCTCATGCTCATCAGAGAGTATCCCAATGTACATTCAAGGAATATAGTGAAGAGCATATACAGACATTAATTTATTCATTACTTGAATCCAGGAATAACAGTTTTATTCTGATCTTGATCTCATTTGCCTGTTCTGCAGTGATGTGAGATAACTATATTTACAAAGCAGCTACACTACTCTGATTGTAAACAACTGAACTTTTACTGTCTGCATATTTCCATTGTCTATGGAAAGAYGAGCTATACTGGTGTTTAATGGAACAACAGAGAGTCAGATACAGAAGCCAAATACATAACCACGGTTTTAGATTGGGAGTAGTTGCCAGATAAAAAATGTKGCCTTGTCTGAACCACACTGTGAAAAAAAACCAAGAAATAAAAAAATCTTGTATTTGAAAGAATCCCTGAACAACAAGGAAGAAATTTTACATAAGCAACCATATACACCAGAACTGTATTTGGACCCCAGTATTCAGGGTTACGCTTTTGTAATCAAAAAGAAATACTTGATGTCCCAGCTGAGGTGAGGGATATACTAAGTAATATTTGTAGAAAAACAAGTCTTACCTGAAAAGCTCTTGTCTAAGTAGAATGAAAAAGAACAAAAACCAAAACAAGAATGTTTTTCCAAATGCTCTGTCCAACAGTTTTCTTCTCACTAGCAAAGTCTCTCTCTCCAGAAGAATGTAACCATTTCAAAATTGTGTCAGGAGAATCTATTCTAGGCCATTCTAGCTTTGAGTCTCACTCAGGGACTGTCTGTAAAAGTACTGGTTGGCATGTGCTTAAGTCATTCCAAGGAACCTGGTAGCAGCTTACAAGACATGGAGAATGCATGCACTGAGAAATACCCTGTGCACTCACACTTGTGATAAAGCATTGATAGAAACCTCCCAGCAAACCTGTTTTTGTCAGACTGCTACAGGACTGCTTCTAGGGAAATCGGGTTCCCTGTCTTTAGAGTTCAGACTCAGGTTAAATAGGAAATGGCATTGTGAATCTTGACTTGGAGCAAAAAAAGAAAAAAAGAGAGAAACCCAAAACAGCAAAACAACCAGTTTCATTTATTGCTAACCTTACTAGTTTTTACCCAGCAAGAAAATTTGAAAACAACACATATTATTTGCTTTCTTAGTGGGGTGAGAGAAGAGTTGCTTTCTGCAACAAAACTAAATTTAGAATTTTCAAATATATCACAAATCATAAATTCCGGCTTTCAACAGACTCTACTTACAGCCGAAGTAAAATGTTGAGCAGTGAAACAGCTGCAGCAGGGAACTCATTCAAAGGCAAAAAAGATGCTGTTACATGACCCAAGAAGAGAACAGTGCTGTGATTCTTGATGAAAATAAGAAGCCAAGAGAAGGAAGGAAATTTCAAGGTGATTCAGAGACAAACATTGTTTATATTCAATTAGATTTCAAAGCTAAAATCCCAACCGAATTGTTTTCCATCCACTGTGTGTTTTATGCCATGGTGCCATATGCTACAGTTTGGAGTACTGTCTCCCTCAGTTGTCTTTTAATTGGCTTGACCTATGGGAAAGATGGCACGAAACCAAACTAATTATATCAATTCACCTCATGCTCTACAAAATCTGCTATAGAATGACACGTCAGATAAAAAAATAAAATCTAAGCAACAGTAGAAATGCAATTACACTTTCTTAACATATTTCTACATGCTGGACCTTGATTATTGCGGTACCATCTTATGGATTTCTAAGGATTTTCTTCACAAATTAATCAGATTCAGAACTCAAAATGCAAAATAAAACTCTGTGAGGAAAAAACCCAAAACCAACTTGTAACATTTATTCTCCATAGAACTCTTTTTAAAGTCATTAGCAGTACTTTCAAAATGAGCAGGCCCCAATCCAGAAAAATTAGTTCATTTTCTATTAAAAATAGATTCAGTATTTTTATGCCTTCTACTGAGCATATATCAGTGTTACTCTCCATTTACACTACTTTAAATTTAAATATCATTTCTAAACAGAGAAACTGGAAGCTGATGTCAAAAAAAAAAAAGTGAAGTAGATATCAGATACGTAAGAAAGTCTTATTCAAAGCCACAACTGCACGTCCTACATGTCAGCAAAATAAACACCTTATCCCAGCTAATGCCATATCCATTTTACAGATTGATATTTGAAATGGTGAGCAATGGAAAACTTGCGAATGCTCTCCCTGGTACATTTTGTAGCTGGCGTGGAGTGCGTTAGACACGAAAGGGTAGTATTTTAATGACTGCTTACACTGAGATGATAAAGTCTGGTTACCTGCTTTTGACCACCTGAAAGGTAGTAGTTCCCTAGTCTTTGTCAGACCAGTATCTCTCTCTCACTTYGCTGACATTTGAAGATGTCGGGATAAATTACTTAACTGTCAGTGACTTCAGACTGGTGAAATGAGCACCACTTTAAATCCTAAAGATTTAGTCCTAAAGATTAAATCCTTGGAATAGATTTCCGAGAGATTTAATCAATGTTTTTCAACAAATAGCATACATAAATATTTGCTTATTTGTCACATCTCATCCATATATTGGTTTACAAGTATGAATGTGCACCCTTAGTATGTCTGCAAACATATGTCTAGTTTCCAACAGATTTTAGAACAGGTTTCTATTGGTATCTCGGTTTTTTAGATAAGACAATAGCCTACAAACAAACCCACTTAAAATAGCTCACAGAATAACTATAGAGGTTTAATGAAACCACTGCGAAAGAATTAATTGTTTCTACTAGACAGTTCAATACAGAAAAGTCCTTGGATATCTGTTTAATTTTGACAACAAAAATAAGCACCTTTTAAATAGTCAAAGAAAAGTCAAAAGAGTCTCARCTATGGAAAGAGTATGTCAAAAATGTTGTGCAGAAAGTCTGTTGCTGTCTTCCATGTGGTTTTCTGGAAGTCCTAGCATTTTCGTTTTCAGAAAGGCAGAATAGTAACAGTTTTCAGCACTTCACAGGATTTGATACATAGGGCCCAGTCTCAAACTGAGCTCGTATGTCTATTTGGCTAGTGTAGTTTTAAATTTACTATCAAATTTTTATTCTGATACACTGCTTGCCCAACTCAATATAAATCTTATAACAGGTTACAATGACTCTGTGTTACACCACTCCTTATTTTAAGTTATATGTTCCAGGGTTTTGCCACAGATGATCTCTGATAACTGGACAGAGATGATTCCTGCAAATCAATTATAAAATGATCCTGTATTGTTACACTTTTGCAGTGGAAAAAGTTGAGCAAAAATTGCTAGTATCAATGAATCATAATAGCTTTATATCTATTTTTTTTCTATTTAAGCAGTAGTTCACTCCAAAAGTAATTACAGAAAATTGGCCTATCTGAAGGAGAAAAAATAAAACAACAATTGAGTAAAGAGATGCATTCTGTGACAAGTATTTTTCTTACTCTTCACTCCGTGAGAACAACTAATGTGTGCTCTGGAGAGGGAGCCCGCACTCTCTGCAGACAATAATCTGCAAGGTGTTCAGCTGAGGCAGAGTTCTTGTCTGAAAACTTATTCCGTGGTGTCCTTTGAGCACCCTGCATAGTAAACCATTCTCACAGATGAGCCTTCTTCACCCCCATCCCTCCAAARGAAGATACTGGAGCTTTAATTGAGCACAGACTTTTTTTTTTTTTTAAGTAATGTGGTCTAAGAAGTGTTTTCATAAGTTTTTAAAAACTCAGCTCATCTATGACCAACTGGGGCTATTAAATCAACATCTATTTGCTGTTTTGCTGCTCATCTAGAGTCATAATCATCTTARGGCAAGATCACAGCAAGCTGCTTCTAAAGACCTTTATGATACCACAGACCTGACACTGGTAGAGCAACAGAGAGCAAACTTCTAAAGAACAAACAAGTTGTTTCCATGTAAGGACTTTCAGCAATTCAACATGCTCTAGTAATTCAATCACAAGCTGTTACGTTATGTGCAAGAGTCCCTGGGTGAAATGGTGTAGTTTGGGTTATGAAGCAGTTCAGCCAGGATGATCATAATTGTTCCCTGCAGCTTTTAGATGTATTAAYAACAACAACAACAAAAGTAAAGAAACAGCTGAAACTGCCATATGTATGGGGAGGCTGAATTGTTCCCAAATCTTGTCTTTCCTTTTATTTTCCTCAAGTGCTGTTCTTGGCCTGAGATTACATCTTCTTTGACAGAGATGATATGATCTGGCCAATCAATCATTGTGTTCTTTTCCTTAAAAAAAAAAAAAAAAAAAAAAAAAAAAAAATTATCGTAGAGATCCCATATTTTTTGAGGCAAATTTCAGGAAAATGAGTTGAAATAGCAGATGGTCTGAACTTTAATGTGAATTAATAATTTCTTTTCTTTAGATTACAAAATCTCTTGTCATTCATACACAACAGTTCTTCAAATAATCACTGGAACTGACCATAGAGAAGCCACCCATTGAAAGCTGATTCACTGACCAGTCAAAGTATYAAGGCCCTTGAGACCAGTGTACATACAACAACATGGAGACAGCCTATTTTAATGTATAAAGTGCAATTTTTGGTCTGCAGTGTAAAAAGCAGAAGGGAAGTACACAATGTTTGGGGAATTGGCATCTTCAAAATACTATAGCTTGCCAAATTTTGATTTCCAACATAAAATTATTGTTTCCTTTTAGATATTAAAATAATTCATAAGCCCAAGATTTTTCCATTACAGGTGCATGCTGAGTGCAAAACAAAGCACTGCAATAATTAAATTAACATAAGAAAACTCAGTAGATGTCCCCTGCCTCACCATGATCAGCACCATGGGCTGCAGGGGAATATCTGCTCTGGCACCTCCCCCTCCTTCTTCACTGACCTTGGTGTCTGCAGAGCTGTTTCTCTCACATTTTCTCATTCTTCTCTTGCAGTTACTCTGGGTTTTACCCCTTCTTRAATGTTATCACAGAGGTGCCACCAACATCGCTTATGGGCTCAGTTTTGGCCAGCAGCAGGTSTGTTTTGGACTCAGCTGCAACTGGCCGTGACTTCTCACAGATGCCACACCTGCATCCCACACCACCCCCTCACACCATTACCAACGTGTTGCCACCCAAACTTGCCAAGCAGAAACCTAAGCTGAGAAATGGCTTACCCAAAGGCACAAATTACATCTCTGTCTGAGGAAAAAAATAAAATTTAAAAAAAAAAATCCCAGCTCTCCAAAATGCTAGTCTAACACTGCACAATCTTGTCCTAACCTGATTTTGTGTTGCTGCATTAAGGATAACAGAGTACGAGTGCTKTCATCAGTTTTGTTCATGTCAAAGGCAGTGCAGGATAGATCCTTGCTTCCCAAATGCAAATTCTAAATAGAAAGAAAACCACAGCCAAACAAATTCTGTGAATTTTAATTTCTCTCTAGCCTCCTAGAATGATTTAAAAGACTGGCTTTCTCTCTTTTTTTTTTTTTACAAGAGTGGCTGCCTTTTACCAAACAAGCCTTTGATTTATAGATGTATAGTATTAGCCATCTTAAGACCACTTGCAAAACCAGATTGAAAAACAATTTTACATGAGAGAGAAAAAGGGTTTTTCAGGTGAAAAAAAAATTAAGGCCAGCATGCATGTATTAATGCACATTTGCAAATGCAGACATCACAAAGCTGTAATTAAAATAATGTTAGAAAAACAAATCTTATCCTAGTGGATAGTAACCAGTAACCATTGTTCATAGTGAGAGGAGAAAGATAAAATATGGGATAAGTAGGGAGATAACGCTGGGCAGAAGATCCACTATATTTGCACTGAATCATATTTTCCATTTCTGCTTTCATCCAATAGGGTGTATACTAAAAGATGGTTGCCACTGAAATTTGATGTTCCAGTGAGTATGAGCAAACATAGAATGTGATCTGGAGCATCATTTGTATTGGCAAAATTCTCAGCTRGAGTCCCACAGAACTACAAGATATTAAATAGATTTATTGCCTATCAGTTTTATACCAGAGGGAGAATATCTGCTTCTCACAGTGAAGAGATGCATTATAAAAAAAGTAACTGTGATACTAAGAAATCATCATTCAGCCAAGCTAAAATAAATGATAAATTCCCTCTGTGGCTGATTTTTATCTGGCTGCACCTGACAGCAAAAGTTTTCACAGGCAGATATACCCACAGAYTTTAAAAGGAGATTAACTCCAAACAACATTTCCTCGTATCAGTTTAACCCTCTCCCTCCTCTTCCCCACTTTCCCAAGCCGTTGAAACAGATAAAACCCTTTATCATCTGTTCTTGAGTCTATAGGCAACTCAAAAGATAAGTCAAGCAAAACATAGAATACAAATTTCAATTACCATTTTACACCTTTAGCAAAGTAAAGGTGGGCACTGTCTCTCCCAGAATTTTCTGTTGCTTTCTGGAGATTCRCAACCTTCAATAAAATTTGAAGTACTAAAAGGAGTCTGATGTCCTTCAGCATGTGAAAAATATGATTCTGCATCATACTTCTGTGAGTAACAGAGGCTAAGGGAAAGACCCTTATATACCCTGTGCTAACATAAAATCCAAGCTCAAAAAATAGATTTCTTGATTTTACAAGTGAAATATAAAGGACATCCTCTATTAAACAAGCATTTACTGCCCAGTAAAGGTATTACATTATGTCATAATAAAGCATTCAATAATTCAGCCCACTTTTGTTTTGCCAGGGTCTATAAATCAGGAATTATAGGAGATGGAAGCACACCAATTGCAGATATAAACATCTTTTAAGTTCCATAGATTAAAYAGGAAAGCCACAGATCAACAGTAAATCTGTAGTAGTCTCATCCTCTTAATATAAAGGTGGTGTAAAACATTTATTCTTACTCMAAAGTTTTATACTTTTTGTATCAGCGCAAATAACCAAAGAGCAGYAGGGTAGCATGCATTACTTTACTATTCTGAACCCGTTGAGTATGTTTTTTTATTCTGTACTCCATAATATATGTTTTTTTCATGTATCTCTTGGCTGCACCTCTCTCTCTCTTCTTTATCTTTTCTTTTCTACCTTTTTTTCTTTTTCTGTATACAGACGTTTACCTATTCCTAAYGGATTTTAGAGTGGGAGGTGGAGTACAGCTCTCCATACAAATTCATTTGCCGATATTGAAATCCACATCCTTTGCCTTTCCTAAAATGTGTTTCTTCTGGGAGCTGAAATTAATTTTTATTGCAAGCACAAGGCTGTTGTTTATAAGGGATTGTTGCCCCTCCTCATGGGAGCTGTTGTCTGTGACAGTGAGCATTAGGCTTTGAGCGATTGTACTATGGGTTCCAGTGAAACTGTGCTCCAATTCTTACTCTGAAGTCCTCAGGGCAGGAAAATGTAGAGGCACTTAGGTCATTATATWACAGATCAAATATCTTCTGAATAAWGAAAGAACATGTGCCATTCTGGTAGATTTGAGTAGCCAGAGATCACACCCAAATTAAACCAAACACACCTTTTGCATGAAGAAAAACAGTGAAAGAGCTACATTTGACTTGGGCTGACTCCTAAGTAATATCTACGAGGAGTGACCCTGAAGGTGAAGGGCAAATCTAGTGCTCCGTGTGCATGGGTACTAGATTGAACATGAAGGAAACAAAAATGTATCTTTGTGTATCTCTTTCTCTCATGTTTTTCTTTTGAATTGAATATGTTCATTCATTTCACTGGGAATTTTATACGTGTGAGGTTTGATAAATAGACTTATTTCCCCTGCTGGGAGAAGGTCCCCCTACAATCAGAAGTAATAAGTCTTACTGACACTATTAGATACATTTTAACCTATGTTCTAGTTCATTTTTTCTCTCATTTCCCCCTTCATTATTTTTTTTCTTTGACCAATTCTTCTAGTAAATATTCAACAGCTGGGTTCATCTGGAACTGTGTTACTAGGTGGGGACACAGGAAATTCTATGGCTTCAGTCTTGCAATTAATTCTGTGCAGATAGAAAAAAAATAGGTTTAGTGATTATCACTTTCTTATTTAGACTCAAACAAGAGGCCAAGAAGAGACAAGATATAGCATTGTTTGTCCTGTATATTGAAACAAGTAGCTATCCATGTTGACTCAATTCATCTGAGCCTAGTGAAAGAATCTCAATTTACAAGAAAAAATTTGAAGGCATCGAAAGTAAACCTTAGGTAAAACAGAAGGGCTTAGAATTGGGGTCTAAAACTCCCCTATTTCTTTTTTGCCACCCAGCTCAGAACAGTACAGACAAGTAAACCAGACTTGGAAACAAAATGTGCTCAGGACCCTGAGGCCGGCTGTCACAAAAGAGCAGTATCCATGGTCTGAACCTCTCTGGGCCTCTGAGGCGGGGTTGCCACATTCAAAACCCCCATGGGAAAGCTCCACAGATTGTGTGCTGAGCTCCCGGGCAGCACTTGGAAATTAGTGGCACAGTGACAAATTCCTGGGCCAGAGCTGTAGCAGGAATTCTTCTGACAGCAAGGATGAGCAAATGCCAGTCCTCTGCTCTGGCTCTGCTCATATTAGTAATTTAAGCCTGGCTATAAAGTTTAAGTACGTTGGTTGCTGTTTTGTGAGTGRCTGAAGCACCCACTCCTGCCAGCTGAGCTGTTTGAGACCTGCTTCACACATCAGCACAACTGAGTTCTATAAACCATGACTTTGCCATCTGTATACCACAAGTTCAGTTCTGTGAGGTTTCTAAAAGAACAATTCATGGCTTGGGGTGACAGTTGCTTCATTTTAAACCCTTTGTCAGGCAGTCTGAGGATATAAGGACTACTTTGACAGGGAGTGTGAATGTGTGTATATCTGTGTGTGTGTAGTGGGAGAGGAAGCTAATGAATGCTCCCTTTAGATTCAGGATGYCAGCTTTCAAAACCACCTGTAGAAACTGCACACCTACATTTCCAGAGAGATTTCAACATTYCTGCCAAACCATCTGCAAAGCAAAGGACATGTAACTGCTCAGCAGATCAGGACAGGTGGAAGCATTCAATTAGAAAGGAAAGCCTAGGATTCCCATCCCTCTGGAGATGCTGCTTTAAATATGTAAACTATCCTGGAACAAACCTCCAGTAAGTGATTTCCTGAAAGGGAGCCTTTGGTGCTTCCTTACTCTTCTCCTTTGTCACCATCTGGCCCAAAGAAACTTTGTCACTTTGGTAAAAAGGGAAAAATTGAAAGCATGATCCCAGGAAGGCCTCTGTGGTCTGGCAATTAAGCCGGGAAGGGCTGAAGTGAGGCCAGATGCCAGCCACACTGTTAGTGGAGAAAGGAGAGGCACAGCTTACTGGGAGGGCTCCATAAGACACCTTCATCCTGAAGGAGGATGTCCTCCAACATACTTCTCTAAAAACTCACACCCAACATGCAAAATGGTGCAGAGACTTGCACACGTGCACAAGCTGGTGTCGTAATCTGCTGTGCCCTACTTATTSAATATGCTGTTTAGGAGTCAGTATTCATCTCTGGGTACAGTGTTCATCTCTGGGATACAGTGTTCATCTCTGGACTGTGGACTTCAGCTGAATGCCACACACGTGAAAGTTAACGGTACCATTTGATACTGCATTAGCTCAGTTATTTTCACATTCTGACAATTTACGTTTCTGACTTGCATTAGAGAATCTCRTTGGAAACCTGGTCATAAATCCAGATGGGACTTATATGATGGGGCAGAATACATGTTCTTGAAGTCTCAGGTCAGGGGCTTGCCACTGAAATTCCAAGTATCTGGCCACGTGAGAGCTCAGAGTAATGAGCTTTCTCTCTCCTTACTTCTCTGCCAACTTTCAGAGTTAAGCAAATTAGTTTCTCACATGCAGATTTATCAAATGAGCATTCCATAGGCAAAAAAAMCCAAAAACCCAACACAAAAAGCTAATTTTTTTTCTTAAATGGGTCAATGTTTAAGAAATTTTAAGRTAAAGGAGAATCAAGAATTCATATCCTCTTTCTGTCCTCACTTGGAAAACAGCCATTTCCAGCACTGTGGACAGGTGGGAATTTTCATGCAAATGTAAGTGAAGCAAAAATTCAGAAACCAAAATTCAGTGGTGGAATATTAGCATCATTCATGGGAAAACTATCAAACAGTTCATGTTCCCCTCTGGTTTATATCATATTCATGTCAGCTGAGCATGAAATTTTCACATTTGGGACTGAAAGTTTTTTGGTATTATGATGACATTATAATTCTTGATTTACAGCCATGGAACTAGTTCCTGGAGCATTTTCAAACAGCAAAATGTCTCAACAGCACATATTTCCAAGCTGTAGTTTTAGCAGATAACAAAAATAGCTCTCACTGGATAGTGTGTGCTAGACAGTAGTCAGCGCATTCCCTGCCAAAACAYTCACTGCCATTTGAGCACATCCAGGGTGGAGGAAGCCCAGTGAACAGCCTGTATATAATACAACATGCAAGATAATAGAAAGATAAAACTTTGTGCTTCCTTTCACTGTATACTGACTGTAGGCTCTAATGCTGTCCTTTGTCTGGCAGCTGCAATTGCCCATGTATAGTGGTGGCCTACATTCTGGAGAGGCAGGTTTACTCCAGCATCTAGAGTGTTTCTGCACATTTTTGACAATTCTCTCATGCTCTTGAGATGGTGTRCCTGGTGTATTAGTGTGCATATTTATTAGTGCAGTTTCTCAAATTGTCAAAACTTTCCTCCCTTAAGTACATAAAATGTGACTTGTACAGCATGTCAGAGTACTTTTCCTTTCCATGCTACCAGGTGGGATTTATGTTTGCACTGCTTTTTTCCTCTTTTCAAGTGACAGGCTGAGGATTCTTCACTTGTCTCAAGGGTGGGACCTCAGCTGCCCAGAATCCCTGACTAGAGCTCCATCTGTTTTCCAGCTCTGTGGAAGACAAGACAACCAGCAGAGCTGAGACTCTACAGGAGCCAAAGACACTGGCTGATTAATGACTCAGAAAATGGATTCTACAGGACAGAATGTTACCTGTTCACCCGGAGCATACAAAACAAACCACAGAGTGTCAAAACAACCAAGTGTTAAAATGCACGTTTCCTTTAAGAACACAACAATATTTCCTTGGAATATATGTGAGGCTTTCTCATCACAGCCAGGCTAAGAGTACCAGGTTGGTCTAATTATRGTAGTTACCCTACATCTCTCTGTAAAACAATTCATCTGAATTTCAGACTTATCTTCTGTAATTTAGTCCTTTTAATTAGTCTGGCCTGCCTAATTTAATATTATCTGTAATTCTGCATATTTGGCATGGAAAGACTATCTACTAAAAGACCAGCTGTAGAGCTGTCAAGTAGAAAGTACTCCTACAATAGCTCCTCCACTGTTTCAGATACTTTCCAGATCCTGTCTTTACCTACTCCTACGTTCTTAGAATTGTTTTGATTTAACTGTATATTTCTAATAGGTTATTATTACACAGGTAATTATTCAGATCCATGATATTTATTAAAATATTACTAAGTATTTCCTTATTCATYGCATACAATAATTTGATTCTCATTATGAAATTATGCCTCATAATTTCTCTTTTACCCACACYGCCTGCAGCTACCCTGTGCTAGCACATGCCAACGAGAACGGGGTCTTCCCTACCTCCCTCAGCTGCTTTTCCTGACACTGCCCACCCACCCACACTGTTTTATATATGCTCCCCGAGGAGCACCACGCACCATGAGAGTAATCTAAGTGAAGCTTTCCTTTCCCTTGTTCTCCCCAGAGTTTTAGTCCCAGTGTGGTTCCCTCACTGGCTTCTCTGTTGGCAGCAGGGGATTAAGGACAAGTCCCTGTTGTGGCTGAAGCTGCTTTTTTGGTAGGACTGCTGGTGTGTACAAGTTAGACATACACAATACCCTCAGGTCATGGTGAGAAAGATTACCCAGATCAGCAGTATCGTAATACCCTTAGCTCGTGAAATAACAGTGCAGAAAAGATAAAAAAGTGAAAAGTGAAGAGTAGACAGTTGCTGCCCCGAATATTTATGAATTGAAATCATGACCAGAAGATTTTATTAATTCCTGAAAAATTTGGATACTATTTGACATTTCCTTTTAACATCAAAAATATTCTATTTAATTTTCATTTGCAACATGTCTTCTTTTTCTTGCACTGTAATCTGGTAAATTTGGGTAAAATSCTTCAGACAAAGAAATAATTTTTTAAAATCTGCTTTTTTTCCCGTGCCAAACAGCAAAGTAAATGGATTTCACTGTCGTTGAAGTAGAATATATTTAAACTTCACATTTTATACATAAATTGACTATAAAGATTACTATGCTTTCAGGGTCATTTGAAAACAAGTGCTCGCAAAGATAAACTTTATGAGGATTTTAAAACGCACCATGTCTCATGAGCTGTAGTAAATAGTCTTAATTATTAAGTGGCATTCTCAAACACATACACACAGCTAAGTAATCTCTGTTAAATTCCTAGCTGGCTGAGTTAAAGTGCAGGGATTTGGGAAGCACACTGCTTTTTTCATACTACAGGACAGAGACATGGATTTATGCTAGCTGCACATACTAACATTTCCACACTATAGATTTTGATTTCAAGTGAAACAGCTTCATCCACTTTCTTTATCTATCCATTCTTCAATAAAGGGAAAAGGGGGTAAGAAATCTCATGCAAAAAGCGAGCATACAGTACTGAAGCTAAAGCAGCAGGTACCCAAAATACTTTAAAATGCAGAAGTGAAACAAAATTTCACATTGAGCCTGTTTATAGSCATATGCAACTGGTATAGTGTCCATATCATGACAATTACTTCATCACTAATACAAGGCAATATAGATCTGTTTGATTTCTCCTAATACACCTGGTTCTGTATATCTACCCCTTACTGTGTTTCAGTGTTGCAGAGAAAGGATGAAGCTTCAGTGTTTCCTACGGCACAGGAGGTGACTGACAACGTTACAGCCCGACTTGTGCATAACAGCTTGCTCTGCAGAGCATGGTGACTATGAGATTGTGATGTAATAGAGTTATCCTGGCTTCACTGTTACTGGACTTTTATGTTTCTTTCCAGATGTTTAGTTCCAATCTGCACYTCTCTTCATTCTCAATGGTTTTAAAGAAAGTGTATGAATATTTACTTATTTTAGTGTTTTCAAGCATATTGATAGAGGAGAGTGGAACAGTTCCAAGAAACTAGAGGTAAAATGGCAGATTGAGTACTGTATCTAGAGTSAGGGTTTTCACTAATGACACCTTCTCTGTAGCATTTTCTTCCTTCTTTTCAGAGGGAGTTTGCTCTATGGCTGAGCACCTTTGATGGTTCTGTGCTTCAGCAGCTTGACATTGCTTAGGAGAAACAGAAGTCACCAGTAGTTTTCACTGAGAAAGGAAAAAAATAATTTTTTTCCTCCAGCAGTGTTTTATCTTGGGAAAATGGAGCCCATTTCTTATTTATTTGCTTTCCTCTTCTTTTTTAATTTTAAGTTTCTTCAAATTGTCCCTGCTTAATTATCTTTTTTTGTAACTGCCTCCCACAACAGCAAAGTGGAGAAACAAAATAAAACAAAACAGTGATAGAGAAGGGGAAARGGTAAGAGAAAAATGAAAAACAAATTTAAAATCATACAATTATGAAATGGGAACATATAACTTTTCCACATAGACTTTACAAGAATCTGAAGTTTGTTTAGTTTTCCCTCATCCAAAAAAATTAACATGAGCTCAGTTCAACTGATTTATACTTTCCCCTTTCTGTTATGCAACATACAGTTGGTCATATTCGTGCCATAATGARAGAACAAGCCTCAAGTTTCTTATTCAGGGAACCAGAGGCACAAAACTTCTGTAAAACTCTCAGACAAGATTAACTTGAGTATTTATTACCCACTACAGAAGGACTTGGAAACATCTTGGTGTTCACTTTGATACAAGTCTAGTGTGTGTTGCTGAAAATCAGGATATTTAAGGGATTTGTTTCTTTCTTGAGTAGTCATAAGGAGTAAGTTTATTGCTATTTCAATGAGAATTAATTACTCTTTATTAGATAAAAAGATTTTAGGTCAAAAGTAATGTAAAATAATTTAGCAACACTGTAGATTCCCATGCATTTTGTACAAATGGGGTCCAACTAGCGGTGAGTAGCTYAATAGCTTGTTGTCTATGTACAGCAATTATCTTAAACAGATGTCTGTTTTCTACATCTATGAAGCCAGAATAAATCTAGCATCCAGTGACAAATTAATGTTGGYTTTAGCATCACCACATGGAAAATCTTATATGGAGCACCATAAATGTGTTAGTGACCTCATACTGTATTATATCATTTTGTAGTAGTTCTTTCTACATTTTTATRTGATAGAAAATACAATTCTATAATGCTTTGACAAGTTCCCACTACAGCATAGTTTGATATTTCAATAGTTGTTATCCATCCATAATATTAAGCAAAGGGCTAATGTTACTGTTAACAGTTTTCTCCCAAAACCCTGTCAAGAGTTCTTATCCAAAGATAGCAWTACATTTTACTAAGACTGATTGAATAGTTTCGAAAGTTTTGTACACAATCTGAGGATTAAAACATCTGTAGAAGCAAATGTGAGATTTGTCAGATAATTCATTCAGGTCACAGTCTAATTCTTTTCCCTCACTAAACCAGCTTACTTTACAGATATTTTTTTCAAATCTTGTATACTTTTCAATTGCTGCTTCTCCTCCCTCCCCCCTACACTGTTCTTCTCAACAAAAAAAAAGAAAAAGAAATTGCAGTATTTGATTTCATCCCATCACAACCCACACAGAGTAGCAGCAAACTAAGATGTGTTCTCCTGCTAGACATTTCTAAGCAAATTGCCCATCTACCTTCTCACTGCCTGTAAACCTTTCCTTTTTATTGAAGTCACCCTCCAGAGACGTTTTACAGGCACTGCATGGTCTGTAAAAGAGACYACACAACTCCTGCTGTAACCAAACCTACAGCCTGTCTGGGGACCTCCCCAACAACATTCCCCACGTGTACCAACAGCTCTCTCTCATAGAGGTTAAATGCCTTGGTACAGTGGCACGAAATTAGCATTTTTTGGATCTCCTACGTGTAAAATAAGAAGACAGCAGATAGCGATTCTGTCCCTATGGACATGTAAAGGGGTAGCGGTAATTTTTTGCAGGATTTTGCTCAGTCCTGGTGTCTGGGAGGTTATCTGGTCAGTCATTTCCCCTGCCAGCAGCAATGGACTGGATGGAGACAATAAATAGGTCAGGTGCAATCTTCAGGCTGCCATTTTGACCTTATGAGTAAATGCTACCTTGTGAAGATATAAAACAGCTGCTGGATTCAGGGTCTATGATTGTATTTTCTGCTTATGAAGACTCCAAGAGAACCTTTGAGATCATAAACTTTTCAAGTCTGTGGTAGGTTTGGGGTTTTTTAAATCCTCATAGGGGGTTTGTGTGTGTGTCTGTGTCAAGAAAGTATGAAATACCTAGAGAAAAATTTTTGAACACTTAACCACGAAGCTTTGCTGATAAAGGCAGTGCGCACAGCAAAAGCAGAGATCAGTGTGCCAGAACTTCTTGCAAAAGGACCAGGATGTCTATAGAATTCCTTGGCCACAGAGGATTCACACACTAACTGGCTACAGACTGTTCTCCCACCTGTTTTTAAATAGTGTCGTGGCAAATACAACCACAGTTCAAATTGCTTTGGCACCAGAACAAGAAGCAGAAATGAACAGACAAGCACGGCACTGACTCACACTGTTTCACAAAAGGTTCGTATCCCAGAATTCCCAGCAGATAAAAATCAATCTCCTTCCTTTCCTCATCCATTGCTACAGCCTAAGTTAACAATGCCAACACATTGCAAGGTGAGAGGGATAGCACCCTWCTCAATATGGATCATAAATAGATTATCATTGTGTTGATTAAGGAACAGAGAGTATTCGGTGTGAGCACCTATCAGAAACTGTTCTGAGCTGACYGAATTTTCCTGTAGTACAAAAGCACATGTTCAGTTACCAACCACTAGGCATGTCCATTTCCAGTTTTGTTGGATGGATTTCCCATTTTGGGTCAATGTAGATTGTCCTTTGCCTGATATTCCCAATTATTAGGCTCCATACATACTTCATGTTCAGGAATTGAAGAGAGTGGGACATTGGGCACCTCCTGTGGGTGTTTCCTAGTTGCACTGATACTAGCTTCATATTGAGATTTTATCTGTTTGCTTGGTAACCATGATTGCATTCTTTATACATCTGCCAGGCCCACTGCTAACAAAATCTGCTAGACTTTATTCCATTCCTAYGTAGAATTGTCTGTACCCTATTATACAGCCTCTTGCTACCCAGTAAATAGGCTCAAAACACAATTTATAAGTCAGGATTGTAGGAAGATTTATGGAAGAGATAAATGTAAAAAATGTAAAATGTAAATGTAATGTAAAAAAAGAAACCTAACCCCCCCCCCCCCAAACAGCTCTGAAAAACACATTAGGGACTACACAAACATAGGGACAATTCCGAAAAGACACAGGAAAATAATGCCATGTACCACACAAAATATTCCAGGAATCATTACCTTTTGGGGAAAGAGCAGATACAAGGCAGTAGKTACTTACATTATTTTTAAAGTGTCTACCTTTCTTCAGATTTTTCATAATAGGTTTTACCAATGGAATCTGAAGAGAGGGCCCAGAGCCTCCCACTTTTCCCTATTAAGCAGGGAGACTCCAGGGGCAACTGGTCTGATATTCTACCACTTTTAATCTTTCAAAGAGATACATTGTGTGCAGCAATGCACTGATGGGATGAAACCGGTGCCACTGCATCTGTGATACCAGCCTCAGCCTGCAAGGACTCCCAGCGGTTTTATCTCAGTTCTCTGAGTGTACACTCGCTCAAGTATTACAGCATAGTAGTGGTATAATTTAGCCCAAAYAAAATAAAATTATCAGCTTTCTTGACTGTCATCAATAGCTTAATACAGAATTTAATTTGCTGAAGTAAATGTTAGAGGGATTTTGTTTTGTTGTCTGTTTGGGGTTTTATTTTCTCCAGAGGAGCACCACAGACTGGGATATCACTGATTTGCAGCTCCAGCCAGAAACAGAATCTGTTAAGATCAGTTACCATAATATTATTAGTTCAGTTGTGTGAAGTTGGCATGGGATTTACTTTTCTGTAAAGGGGCACTGATTATCTCTTGTTATCAAGAGTTTTAAAAGCATTTTCAAATATGATGCTAAATAATTACATATGTCAACAGTCCTACAGCAGATAACATAAGAATTAAAAATGTCTATCTACTATCAGTCCATTTTGCTCACTGCAAAAGATCTGTGTAATACTCAGCTCATAATTTGATAAACCTAACCCAGAGGAAAGGGAGGAAACAGATGTTTTATTTCAGCATAAGAAACATTTTTTTCTTCCCCATTATGTTATTAGTATAGATTCAAAGGCACAGAAATGATAATTCTGGCCTGGAAAATGAAATTCTTCTCCAGAGACCCTTTTCAAAGTGATTTGCTCAATCAGAGTTCTCCTGCTACCTGATCCTGGCTATGGCGCTTCAGAGTGTCTAATCAAGAGATGATTACAGATGATGACATTAAGAAGGTTCAGGTTTAGTGCCATCATGGTGGCCAATCAATAATGTGATTGTCCAACTCAGGAGATCTGTGTATAAATCTTGTTATTTACTAACTCCTCATGTCTTGCTATGAAAACAAAATTGATGCGCTCTTACAGTGCAGAAATTCTCATTCTAAGAATATTTTATCTGGCATAAGCATTAATGTCTCCARGACAATTCTTTCAGTCTTCTTTTGGCTTTATTATGATTACAACAGTTTTCATACTTCCAGTGATTTGTCACTTTATCAGTGTCTCAACTTGGCTGTAGTTTTGTGCATATTCAAACCTCTAGTAAAAGATGCCTTCACAATTCTTAGATGCCTTTGATACCGGTTTTGGAAAGGCAGTCTGATCCCAGATTCAAATTCTAAAAGTCATTTAAAAATACAAACTAAAAAACCTCCAAGCAAACAAAAAGTTTATTATGGAATAGCAACAGGTTCCCCTTCTTACACCATAAGAGTAAATCCATTAGTTTCTTGTGATTCAAAACTAATAAAGTTACATCTTTGTTCAAATATAATTTTACCTGGATAATCACAAGATATCTAATGGTTCCCCTGACTTCTGTCACTATGCACTAGATATTCCACTTCAGCTAAAGAKCAGTAGAACCCAAGATCTCTTTCAAAGTCCTTTTGGACAGAAGGAACTAGTAACAATTCACATTGACTAATTAATAAAGATTCTGAGTCATCCAGCTTTATTTACTTTGCTGCACTGTACATTTTTGCTTTAGAACTAAGTACAGTGTTTTTATAACCTTCCTTCAGGATTTATCTCTAAATAGACAGTTTGCCATTCACATTCCTGGGGGAGGCCACATTCTGGTCATAGTCACTATGCCATCAGTAGAAGGATTTCTATGTTTTGGCCAGAGTAACTGAAATCTGGATATGACAGATTTATCAAATTTTGATTTAGATAGTTTGACTTCYATTCTTCAGTGTTTCAGCCAAAAGTAGGGTAATACTGCAAACATGTAAGAAAATGTCTGTAGCTAACATCAACTTTCCCTTGAGGAATATCAGTATGTGACTGTCCTGTACACYGAGCATCTCAGTGAGAATCCCTAAAACTGCTCCACTTCTGAATTCGCCAGGGCAGGACAAGATTGTGTGGTGCTGTGGGTCAAAACACTTTGAAGAGAAGAACGCTTGGTACAATATTTTCAGCTTTCATCATTTAGTGAGAGAAAAAATATTCACTTATTACCTTTGTCTTGGCATCATGGACAAGGTTTGTTGCCTTGGTCTATCCTTACTGTTTGAAATTTGGTCATCAGGTTAGATCAATTACTTCTCATTTATAGATTTTGCCAAAGGATTTTATTCCTTTTTTTTTTTCATGAGGAGCCAGATTTAAATATTTAGTGATATATAACATCTATGTGAAAGCCAAAAAAAGCTTCAAAAGGTGAAACTAGAAGTAAGAGTTGAAATTTAAAGCTACCAGATTTAAAGCGCTTCAAAGATTTCAACRTTATGTGTAATGGTTTGCAAAAGTGCTTTTTGAAAATAGTTTTCCGTAACACCTTTGGGCTATGAGTGAAATCTCTTCTGTTTATTATTTTCATGATGTTCAGACTCTTATCTGATACAGTGTGAAGGATTTGATCCTGAAAAAACACCTGCAAATGTAAATAAATCAACTTGCTGTGACCAGGGTTGGCTAACAGGAAGAAAAGAGAAAGTAGTAAGTACTTAAGTTCTGCACTACAAACAGAGCATATTTGAGAAATAAATGAAAAGGCAAAAGTGAGGGAGAGAAGAGAAAACCCCTGAGATATGATTCTGAAATAAATCATAAATAAAAACACCTTTAAGATGAAGCACTGAACCAGGTTAAACAAAAAATTAAATACACTATGCCAAAAAAGAACTGAGGAAACAAATCTAGAACTTGATACTAGTCAAATTAAACTAAAAAAAGAACAGAAGGAAAATGCATTAAATAAATAATGCTTGAGAATTAGAGACAAATAAGTTGAAGAAAAATAAAAGAGATATACTGCTTGGTAAAACCAAAGATATTTAATTTGTTGCAAAATAACACTACAGAGAAATAGASCTATACAGACAACAAAAAGAACGTTTGGTTTATCTGTATTTGAGACAAGGATTCAAGCCTCAGGTGTTTGCAGGAATAGCTGCAACAAGATTTTAAAGGGTTTTCAAACCACTAATAGTTTTATTTTCTTGCTTTACTTATTTTTACACAAGCAGTTGCAAAGTGATAAACTACAGGATAATCACAAAGTGATAATGGAATTTGATAAGACAGAACATGTTCAGTGCAGTATAATTCATGCCARATGGTGAAACTACCAGAAGTTATATATGAAGAAGAATAAATTATATTGTTCATTCAAGTCCAAAGCTGACCTTCTAGAATCTGCCAGGGGAATGTCAGATAAAAGCAAATGTCTTTGCTCCAAAGCACAATTTGACATCAATTACAGTACAAGAAAGCTCGTGCTTAAGCAATTACCTGTCTTCTTCCACATTTACTACTTGGCCATATTTTGGCCCAACATCAAATCTACTCCAGTTTAGGACCTCAATAGTGTTTCTACAACCTCTCTTTTGAGAGACATGTTTCCTATCTCTTTCACCACTGCTTGACAACTCCTTTTCATAGCAGCGAGGCATTCCTAGTCCAGTCCTAGTCCAAGACTTATTGCAGACCACTGCAAGGCTCTCAGGGGATGAAAAGGGGAAAAACAGCAAAACCATCAGAAGCATTCATTCTTGACACTCACAAAGATTACCCATGCCCTAGGCCTGATTTGGTAAAATGCAAGAAATTCTATTGCTAAAGGGGAATTTTCACGATACACACCCTTGCTAACAAATAAATACTTCAAGACTATTGACTACCATCAGAAAGGCCATCATCTGGTACAGTTTTGCCATTTCTAGTCTGAGCAGCCTTCAAACTAGCAGCTAAAAGAAAAGTCTTTATTATTCCATGTCAGCCACCCACTTCCCTACAGGCAGGATAAGATTTGCCAATACTTCTGCAACACATTCATGGGCATAACAAGAAAGAGTATTGCTATTAACTGGCCACAGTACTGACTTCACACTTATTAACTTCTCTGATCTCCTCTTCCTCTGTTCCCAATTAGCAGAGGATGCCTGTTTGTAGGCTTCAGGCTGGAAGCYGTCACCCTCACATCCAGTTGGATGTGTGGCAGTAATTGCTCCAGCTGCAAAGCTGTCTTTAAGATCAGAGGTCCCTCCAGCCCCAGAGGCTTTCTGCAGCTGTGTGCCCTCCTGTCAGCCTAGCTACTGCCCTGGAGTCTCAGCCTTGCTGGAGTGACTGCTCTGCTTCCACAGTTCTTTTGTTAAGAGTAAGGGCGTGACTCCCCAGTGCCTTGGGCAGCGTGCTGTCATTTACCTCTATGCAAACTGGGTATAACATACTGCTGGAGCAGTACATTAGACAGATGCAAACTGCTGAGATCAAGCTAACAACATGAAATGGTTTCTTCTCAGCAAGAGACTTCAATAAGTCTCTTTAAATTTAAGTGTAAAATTCTCTGCCTTTTTCTGTGCTGTAGGTTCAGCAGGGGCTGATTCTTTCACAAGCAAGCTTCTGAGTTGTTTTGTTTTTTTTTACRCTTCTTGTTTTTCTCACAGCTCGGCAAACACAATCAAGGCTGCTCTGTAAAGGTATCTTACCAGGCTTACCTGATTCACACAGCAGGTTGCAATGACAAGAACAAGAGATCTGATGTGAAAGCAGACTGATCCAGAGGAAAGGAATAGTAATCAAAGATAAAATTGTTAATGGAAGGGAGAAAAAAATTTAAAGAGCTGTGCAAGCACAATATGCYGGTAAAGAACAATTGAATTGTTAGCTTTAATTACAGAAGAACAAGTGTGGAAAAAAAGGAGGGTGAAAAAAGACTAATCTCTCCCAAAAATGAAGGTGGCACTTCTCCCTCTCACTTACATATTGTCAAGGAAATAAGCACTTAATGTAGGTGGCAGGATGGATTCAGCAAAAATACGAGAAAAAAGGCAGCACCATCAAAGTAGTAAAAGGGAACAATGGAATGTGGTACACAATTGTGACCTGCAACTTTTTATGGTCCAGAAGAGAGACACACTTATTTGCTTACTTAGGGGGTTGTTTCCTTTTTTCTGTGGTTACTAGTTCTCCAGTTCATTTCATGTCTTCTCCTGGTACTTTCACAAAATATGTCTTTGCTACTAATTTTATAACTGAGTGGTTTGGGGGTTGGTTGATTTTGTTTATTGTATGTGGGTTTTTGTTTCTTTGCCTGTTTTTTTTGTCAGACGTAACATCTTGTGGAATAAGGATACACAGCTTGAAAGAAAGTGTGGTTATACAGCATCTTCCCCTCTACCTACAAGGGTAGAGGCTGTCAAAACAGTTTGGAAAGCCAACAGTGCCTAAGCAGTTCAAACATCAGCAATGTTACATATCCAAGCATGTCTGAATTACAGTCAAAGGCAGAACTATACAAGCTAGCTTTGAACTAGACAGCTTGTGTGCCAACAGCAATGTGTCTCGCATCACCATCATTCTTCCTTCACTATTCCAAATGAATTTCCTGATGTGATCTATATGAAGACAATTACAGAGTCCAGCACACCTGTCACTTCAGCCTGGACAATATTAGTAATAATAGCATCTCTTTTGTGGTAGAATTATAGCGATGTATTAAGGGAATATGCTGCATTAAAAAAAAAAGACTGTTTTAATTAATCGTCRTGTTTTTCATGTGGGAACATCATTTTTCTTTCTCTAAACATCAGAAAAATCTGTTCATTATATTTGATAAGTACTTTATCCATCCATCCATCCATCCACCTGTAGACAAGAATATCTCACAGTATGATGCATTTCCATCTCTCTTCATGGAATCCCAATATTTGCTGTTAAATAAAACAAAGACAGGGTCCAGTCTCTGGGCAAACGGTTTAGCTTAGCTATATCCACACTACACAGCACTTAGTATTCATCTTTCCCTGAGCCTCAGTCACCTTAAGTCATGCTTATCATCTCTATWTGTTTTCTCTTCAGTTGAACGTGTGTAGACTACTGAGAAACCTGTGATGCAGTGTACCAGTGTTTCACTGCCCGAAACTGGGRGTRTTTTGGGGGCRTTTTGGGGGCTCTGGGTGTAGCCTGAGCATGGACACATGGTAGTGCTTGAGGATGCCAGTCTTGCTAGGATACTGTTGAAGGACTCTACAGGGCAGAATTGCTACACTGCGTATCTCTCATGGGTGGGGGTATGAGAGCTCCCTGACACATCCTATGCCTCAAATTTTACCCAGACATTGTTTCATAAAATTCTGGTGCAAAATCAYGACTGGGAGCATGGTAGCATTTAAATAACACACATGATGACAGAGCACATCCTCAAGCCCGCTCCCTGCATCTGGTTTATTTAGCAATGTACATAAAGCTTACGATGCACACATTCCTGACTAATTTTTCCACTTATTTTTTATTTTCCTAGAATACCCCAACAAAGGGACTGTACAATGCAGTTGAGTCAGTGGAATCTTTTAACAGGACCTAGCAGTCAGCAAAGAAAATAATAAAGTCAGGAAGCAAGTATAAAGGAACAAAAAACTAATTGCAGCAAGGCATTACATGCAATTAAGAACAATCCAAAGGAAAACAAAGGCTTGTATAGCCATGTCAGCAATATTTCCATTGATGTGGTGACCTACTCAAACATGCAAAATATTCTCTCCCCTGTGTCACAGATCACTTACAGAAGAGCTACGAAAGGTGTCTCAGGGTCTGAGGGCTTGTTTGCTCAAGGAAGGARGGAAGGAAGGAAGGAAGGAAGGATAGAGGAGAGCAAGAACAAGCTAAAAATCCAACTGCAAAAAGAGACAATAACAATGGCCTTTTACTAACAAACTGCTCTAGCAGTTTAGTTGGGTTTCTTGCTGCTTTACAATTAGTTATGAATTTCTGAAGCCCTTTTCTCCTTGCAGAGAAGACACAATGGAGATGATGAGGGCTGATCGTGGTGTGTGAGCCAACACTCCCATTAGCAGGCTCTGATGCAGTCGCAACTCTGCTAACTGCATCTGAGCACTGATCAGTTTCTGGCACAGAAAACCTGAAGGAAGAATAAATGTAGACTGCAATCACATTTGTAAAAACACCTAGAAAGAAAGAGAATGAATATGTGCAAAACAAATGTGCCGTGTTTTTCCAGTTACATTCACATTGCAACTTATTTTGCTGCAGTTAGTCCTCAAGTAAATGAAGGCAAAGTCATTATCTGCTGACCAGTGTAATTAAAAAAGTGATTACTTTAACAAKTAATTGGTAACAAAGTGCATAACCAGTAATCAGAAGCACAGACCATATGTTTTTAAATATGACCAAATCATTTGTGTAGTGTTTATGTGCAATAAATAAAATCCAAATGAAAAATCTGCTGACAGGAAATAAGTAGCAATAAGGGTAGACTGATACGTTAAATCCTTCATTGTGGATCATTTGGGTAATGTTCCATTCATTTTAGATTCATGAGTAGAAGGCTTTACAGATTGGGCATGCATACCATAAATCTCAGGTTATCCATTATTAGGTGGCATTCTGCTGTTTGCAATTGTWCATGTTTACTTTGTGCATAATTAACTGCATAATAGCTGTCTGTGTTCTGCACAGAATTTACACTCAGGCTCTCATCAAAACAAATGGCTCTAGAAAGTAGGCCAGTTCCATTAAGCTATCCACCATCTGCATTTTCTAATACTGCTTCTCAGAAAATGGAGTTGGATCTTCGATTTTCCAGCTGCAATTAGAGTAAAATCCAGTCTTTCAAAAGTCCCCATGTTTGTGTTTTCAGGGTATTTTATTAAATCTTACAGAAGCAGTTGGAACATCAAGGGGTGGAGACAGCAAAGCTGAGTATACATAACAGAAGCTGGGATGATACATTTCCGTAAAAATAATAAGTACGGAGCAGATTTGGACAGGCAATTGATCATTGCACAGCTCCATGCTATGGATCAAAAAGTTCACCCTGCAGTTCTTCTATTTCTGTGCATGATTACCACTATGAGATAACTACTTCTGCCACCCAGTTTCTGTATACACTGTATGTCAGCAAAAGCTTCCAGACTTCTTTCTCCATAATGCAAAATTGAATGGAAAAGAGAAAAAAACAAAGTAAAATAAAACCAATAAAACCTTTATTTCAAGAAGGAGGGGAGGCTACTAATAAAATAAAGTAAGGCTCAAAGAAAGAGGGAAAAGCTGCTAATAGGAAGGCCGACAACTGCAGATTAAAATGAGACAAAATATAGAGAAATGGTGAATTTGACTGCTTCACAGAACTGCAAGATGATGTCTCTACATTTTTAAATTAYCTAGATGCTACATAAAGAATATTTAGTACAAATGCAGGTATGCAGTTACTATTATTTTACACCTTATATGCCACATAAAGTGTTTTATAATACGAGTTGTTTGAAAAGTGATTACTAAAAACGTGTGGGAAGAAATCTTATAACCTACCCTTGTGTTTGAAGGAAGTACTGTGATAAAACGTGACTATCATGGTGCAGAACAATATAAATATTCATAACAAATAAAATCTCTCCGATTGGGCAGCTTTAAGCTAAAAAGCATGAAGAATGTAAATGGCCCACTAATGCTAATGAGCTTCCACTTTTTCCCTTATGAAATGATGAAGGCCTACACTTGGGGGAAACAAATTATATGCAAAATTAATTGCACAGATAATACCATGTGTTTTATATAAATTCTTTCTTTTCTCTTGTCTTACAGGTAGCCCTAATGTAAATTTACATTTTTTTCTTACAAACACCTATACACTACATTCATTTGGAGAGGAGGTGGGGAGGGAATTGTTTCCTGCTTTTCATTTTTGCCCTTAGAAGAAGCTGCAATTTCTTTCAGGACATCAGTGAGAGGCGCTTTTTAAAATTATTTTTCTACTTGCTTTGTTTGGAAGGAATCCCCCTTAGTCYACACTGCACATGCCCCGCAGAACTTTGGTATATCTGATCTGTGTAATGTCAAAATGTAGGATTTTTCATTTGAGGAAATTCCAAGATCTTGTGAAGCAAATGACCTTTTTTTTTTTTTTTTTCCAAAATTCAGATTAAAACAGATATATATTTCTACAGCCTGGCATAGTTTCCTTCCTTTATTWTTTTTCCCAAACTCTTCACTATTGAAGATTACATATCAAAACATATCAAAATGAAACCCAAAACCTGCCATGTTCTGAAAGCTGATGTCTCTACATTTTAAAATTATCTAGATGCTGTGTAAACAATAATTACTACCAACTCAGGTAGGCAGTGAGTATTATTGTACACTGATCTGCTGCRTAAATAAAGTGCACTATAACAGGGATTGCACTCAGTCCTCATGTTGATCAGTTTCAACATATTTTTCTGTTCCCTTTTGGTTTTGAAATACAAGGGATGAGAACTAGCAAAAAAAGTTCCTGCTGCAGGATYTTCCAGGTTGGGACTTATTCATTCTTCTCAACTCAGACGTTGTAGCACTGCTGGTTTACACCCTTCCTTTTGGCCAAATGCGTCGTTACTAACTGTTCCTTTTGTAGACTGCTAGTTTATATTCTTTTTATAGATGATATATTAATGTACACAGTTACCTAAATTTAAGAGAACAGGTCAACAAAGGCTCATAAGAACCCAATGGAAGTCAAAAGAATTTTCTGCTTATTTCCCATTTATGCCTTTGAGAATCCCTACTCTCAGCCTTGCAAGCACCATTGTACAAGTTGAAATAGAAGTCTGCATTCATAAAAASAGCTACTCTAGTAGAGTCACCCTTTTCATTCACAAGACCTCATCATTTTTCTTACCAAAAAAAAAAATCAAAAGGAACAAGAAAAGAGATGGAACTCTTCGAATAGAAGGAAAATAAAACTTTAGACTTTAAATGCCACCAGGACCCATGCATGTTCAAGGGCTACATGTGTAGAACCATGTACAGGTGAGTCCTAAGCAAACTTTCCATCTCAGCTATGATCAAACTGAACACTTCACTTTGAACACCTGATGCTCCTGGCTTTCAGGAGATTTGTTGATTTTCATTAATTGAGCACTTGGTTCTTCTCAATTTGCATTTTCTCTTGTTATGTTTAGGTACAGATTATCTATGTACAGATGAATATATATGTATATCTTCACTACGCAATTTAGAAATACAAATATGCGTACACACACTATGCCATGAAAGATTATTCCCAATATATTTTGTAACAAGAAATGTACRTAAAAGCAGAGTTTTTTCACAAAAAACGATCTGTTTGTGATTTTAAAATCCTCATGAGAAGACCCTTGCCATAAAAATAGTAAAGGAATAAGAGAATGAGAAAAAGATACTTCAGGACTTGTATTAGATTTAAAATGCTGGTGATTTATAGTACAGTACTGAGARGCGTGCTTGAACAAGATGAGAGCATTTACTTATGAGCTAGATGCTCATTAAATACTAAATATGCATACTATATATACAAAATTTATATTAGAAATATAACATATTTATGTAAACATATCCTATTAATATTTTTATAGACAATTAATTATATTATAYGACTATATAAATCATATAAAAATTAAATATATTAAATGTAAATATATGTGAATATATAAATATAAGTATTATGCACATACTAAATGTGCACAGTAAGAACAAAAATCTTTCTCTGTCTAGCAATCTTCTTTTTAAATAATATCTGATGATTTCAGGGTAAAAATTTTTCCCTTTCTTAGTAATACCCAAAGGTGCGTAAGTTGCTCCTCTGTTATGACTCCAGAGATCTGGAGAAACAAAATTTCCCAGTCTGGCACTTTCTTCTTCCTGGAGGTAAGCAGTGAACCAGGGAGTGTGAAGATGTATGCCTAGAGTTTATAATTACAGTCAAAATTTAGGTAGATTAATTCCAAGGAACGGCCAGAGAGAGCTACATCAGACTTGGGCTATGGTTTGTTTTGTTTGCAGCAACTCAGGACAAAGAGGGAGTAAGGACTTCTTTGCTCCTTCTTGACCACTGGGTTATATTCCTCCCATCTGACTGATCACACTCATTGACAATAAAGGCATCTACACATGGATGGGCAATGCCTCGTTTCCCTCCTGGGTGATGGAAAGAAAGAGGTGCCTCTGAGGTTCAGTGGCCTATTTTTGATGGCTTCTGTGTGATGTACCCTATAAAACTTCTTTYTCTGATGAAGAAGAGAACTGGGAAACATACTTTGGCAATAAGCAGATGCCTATAATTTGGTCAGAGAAATCCAGCATTTTTTTCTGCTCTAGTTTCAGCATCTATATTAGTGCTGTTTAAGGCTTGTCTCTATGAGTTTCTTCTCTGACACAGATGTTAAAAAAGCGGGTTTTTTCRTAAAACCTGTGGAGACAGAAATCATACATCATCAGAATTCAATCTGGTCTGGTCATCCGAATTATTCTAGAAAAAATGTGGGACAAAGCTCATAGTCTGATTAACTGAGTGGGTAATGTCTGACTCCTGGTTCCATTTTTTCATTACACTTCTGCCTTGATAATGTTTATCAGATGTGATCTTCCCTTTCAAGCTCTTTCCATTTTGTTGAAAAAGCTCTAACTTATTTCTTTCTCAAGAAGTGCTTTGCGTTGTGACAGAGAACTGTCCTACTCTGTGTCACCCGATAGTCTCTATTACTGGAAAAGCCAAGCCACAGGGTAAACRGGCTTCCCCATCGGAGCTGCTGGTGGTGGGATGGTTGTGCATTGTCCTAGATGAGGTCATCCTGCAAAGGGTTCCAGTGGTTCATTCACTCCAGCAAGCAGGCAACAAATTTTAGTCCTGTTGCAAACTTATCCTGACAACTACATTCACTTCCAGGCCAGTCTTAAAATCTGTAGARGAAATTTTACTAGAAGCTCTGGATTCTATAAAAACCTAGTTTTAGTCACTTTCATCTGTGCAAATGTATATTTTGTAGACAATAAGAATGAAGTGTGCATCTCTATTCACTGGGTAGGAAGTCCTATTCYCCTGTGAGCCAGTATATTTTTCAAGAACAAAGAGAATCATGAATGTTTAACAYATGAAAGCACAAGAACATGGGAAATAATTGCATGTAAATTTATTTCATCTCAAACATCCATTATAACAGCAGACATTTTTTAAATGACCTGATTTTACATCGTGCATGTCTGAACCATCCTATTTCTCTCCATTGGCTACAAAGGAAGATCCCAGTGAGAAAATCAGGTGAAAATACCTAATCAAAAGGTAAGTAACAAAAATGGCAACATTCCTGTTTTCTGATCGAGTTTTCATTCTTGCAAATTGTACATATAAGTTTAAAGCTCAAAGCCAACCTCTCCAGTGAGTTGTAAATATTTATAGTTATTATCTTGGATACCATCCTGGGTCACTGCTACATTTACCCTACYGGTTTTTCTTGTCCTAGGATTTTGGTCAAAGATTCTATTGAGAAAAGTCATCTTCCAACCTGCTAGTTTTGCTTATTCAAGGTAGCAGAATTTTTCCTAGTGGTAAAATATGTTCTCATCTCAAAACTCTGCTATGTTCAGAGTAAAATACTGAGGCTGGTTTTCTCAACAAGAATGCTAAGGTGATACATGTGAAAGTGATGACTGCTTAGATCTATGTGTATACAGACGCAAATAAAACAAGCTAAACTTTATGTTACTGATTTCTCTTTTAGTGTGAAGAGGAATTATAGTGCCTGGGCCGTTTATAACTGCTCTGCAGAGGATTAGGTTATGAAAAAAATGTACTAACATTGACAGTAGAACCTTTTCACGATGTGTCTTTCCACAGTATTATGCAGAATTTGCTTGAAGTTTGTTGCTTCTATGTGATTCCCCCACACTTGGTAAGTTAATTTGCGCACAAAACCATAGAAAATGAGCACTCAACAAGTAATCTGATATAAAGAACCTATGAATGTTTTTTAAGTATTAACAGACAATGTCCATGACTGCTTTTTACAGGGCTATACTTGAATCCGTACTTAGAGCTCAGTATAAGTTGCTTTCAGAACATGGTTGTGGTTAATATAAGAGGAACATATTTGTAACATCTGGAACTGTTACAAAGCGAGCTTGAGCCCTTTCTTCAACTGCTCTCTATAAATATCAAATCGAGAAAATAAAAGAGCATGCTCAGTTCCACTGTAAATACAAATGCTTCTCAAATATGCTGCCTCACAGTCAGATTCACTGACATTGAAAGTGCTTTTCACAGCCATAATCTCCTAATTGTTGCACAATGACAATACTCTCATGTCCAACAAGAAATTTCTGGCACAGTTGTAAAGGCAGTCCAAACCAGAGCCTATATTAGTCATATCACTAGTATTGACTGTTTCATTTATTTTGTCATCTAAGTCTCTCAGACAGACTTGAACGAAAAGCATGTCAGCCCATAATTCCTGGTTGCTGTTCGGTAATGGGAATGACAAATGTATAGTCTGCAGCAATTTGTGTCAAACCAGTGTCATGTTATTTTTAAACTGTATTTGGTAGGGAGTATGAAGTGTTGTGAATAGGGCTATCAGTCTCTCTACCACCTACAACATCTTTGGAGACAATTTTCATCACATTTGAATAATGTTTTGGCACGGGAACACTTTATCTCTAAGATCTGGAAGCGCATTTACACAGTTTTCTTACATTTGTCATGTCCCATACACTCTGAAAAAGTTAGAAAGAAACATGTCATTTTCTTTTCCATCTGGCTGAAAGTTCTGTTAGTGATTGTCATCGGCAGGGCAAAGAGGCCACCTGAAACAAAGCAATGGCTTATCTAAACAGTAAGTCAGAAATAACACCAGCTCTTCCCTAACAAAGAGAGACTATCACATTCTAAGATTGGTGTTATGTCTGTAAGAGTCAAAAGAGGAGGCTAACTTTACTGTCTCCCACAGCCTAGTAATGCATGATCGAAGAGCCACATATTAGATGTAACGGAAGATGGACATACTAGAGAGGACATTTCATTAACAAAAGAGAGAGAACTTATGCCAAAACTCAATGAAGACGTCTCCCTAATGTTTGAGAGACCCTTTTATACACAACAATGTGAATTTATACTGCCTATACTCTGGTCTGCGCAGCAGTCAGGGGCTTATCTGCAAAGAGTGGCAGATCACCATGACGACTTACATCAGTCTGGATGTTTCTGGTTTGTTGTTTGTGATAGAAGTTTAAATTCTGTTCCTTCCTTAGTAATTTTAACACATGAACACAGGACTAAGAGCATATGTATTTATCTTTACTTTCCATGAACTATTATTTGCCTTTTCTGATGGCTCTAAGTGGCGACATTGCCTRTCTCTGTCATAGCCTTAGCTTGCATTAAATTTCCACTAACAATAATGCGAATTAGGCATTGCAAAAGGAACTATGAAAATGAGGATAAAGAAGCTGCCCTTAACACAGAAACTTTTACAAGTGGTAATATTTGATAAGACAGCACTTATATAGAGAGAGAGATAAATAGGCAAAGATAGATAGATAGACAGATAGATATAGATAGATATAAAAGAGGAAAAGAGAAAGCACATTAAGAMCAGAGATAACATAAATGTGTCCTATAGTAATCAAAATTCATGTAATTTTTCCTTCTAATGAAACACTAATGAGCCATCAGTTGCACAGCCAAACAACAAAAACTACAAGTATAAGAAAAATGGTGCAAATTACTCTGTTTTAATTGTTGAATATTTTCAATTTCTCCTACTGTTGTTCAATTACTGTTATAACAAACTATGTTTCTGTCAGGTTATGAGGGTTTTTTCTTAATTCATCAGGAAACACTTCCTATTTTATTATTTAACACAGAACTCCATCTCTTAGAATTAGTGGGAAGTGTGTGCATCAAAGGAAATCAAGCATCATACTGTGCATGTCATTCTTATCTCCTTACTAGAAATGGAATTACTGCTTTTTGAATGAAGAGGACAATGGTTCACCACATTAATCATCACTAAACACCATTATTTAATAGAAGTCAGATTCCATCTTTCACTTCTGTATTCACACACCCCTGAATACAACAGCTTTGAGCTTTTGATGCTCAAAAAAAAAATTTAGAAAAGATAATATGAAATACTTAAAGTAACAGTTACCTGATCAAACATGCTTGTTTTAACTGAAAACAGAAAGGAAGCAGGATAAAGTCTCAATACCACAATGATGTGCCACCATACACAGGCTCTTTTTGAACAGTTAGTATTTATGTAAAAGCAAATTGTGAAAGGGAACAAGAGATCTAAGGGTCCATCTAGATCAGGGTACTGTCTCTGACTATAATCATAATGTGTGGCCAGCAGGACTAGGGAAGTGATCATTCCCTCTTACTTGGCACTGATGAGGCTCCATCTTGAGTACTGTGTTCAGTTTTGGGCCCCTCACTACAAGAAGGAAATTGAGGCCCTGGAGTGTGTCCAGAGAAGGACAATGAAGCTGGTGAAGGATCTGGAGCACAAGTCCTATGAGGAGTGATGGAGGAAGCTGGCATGGTTTACCCTGTAGAGAAGAAGACTCTGGGGATACCTTATCGCTCTCTTCAACTACCCGAAACGAGGTGATAGCCAGGTGGGGCTTGGCCTCTTCTGCCAAGTAAAAAGTGACAGGATGAGAAGAAATGGCCTCAAGTTACACCAGGACAAGTTTAGTTTAGATATTAAGAAAACATTTCTTCACAAACCATTGGAACAGACTGCCCGGGGAAATGCTGGAATCACCATCCTTGGAAGTGTTCAAAAAACACATGACTATGGCACTTGGGGACATGGTTTAATGGTGGACAGGGTGGTGGGGCTAGGTTGATGATCTTAAAAGCCTTTTATAACCTTAATGATTCTTTGATTYTAAGAGTGAAAATAAGGTAAGCACATCTAATGCTTTCCCCTRTTTTCAGCTATTTACAGTTCAGCTCCTGATTTAAAGATGAGATCTTTTCTGTGATAAATATAGCTACTAAGTTAGAACTATACAGAAGGCTATAGTATTCTCTAGGGATAACAAACGACTTATCAACAAACCAATTCAACTATCAAAAGTAATTTAGCCTATGCAGGAAGCTTTGAATAAGTTAATTTAACTTAATTATTACTGAATTGTGTCATATGTATTTGGACCAGTTGAAGAACTAAATGTGGACGTTTTTGGAACAGAGAGATCAAATTTTGTTCCTGGAAACTTCAATGTTTAATGCAAGGGCAAGCCTAATAATTTACCTTAAACTCAGTCAAAGATATGGAAATAGCACACTGTTGTTATCATACGCAACCTCAATCACCTCAGATTTTGACATACCAAAAATCTAGGGGAAAAGTTGTAATATTGTTATCACAAATATTTACTACCCCAGTACTGCAGTTGTGTTAGAGATATAGACACAGGTCATGTCTGTGATGGATCAAGACATTGACATTGCTAGTATTTAGCCTTTTCAAATCCATTTAAAAGAGATATAATTAAAAATCCCCTCAGCAACCTTTTCTGGTTCATAGCCTGGSCATGGGGCAAGTAATTACTGACTTAATTTTACTGTGTTCTCTGAAACCACTTATTTAAATGAACATAGATTATCTCTTCTCTAAGGACACCAATTTTGYAGATATTATATGGCTGATCAAGTTCACTAACTTGTTGCTGAAGGTACAAAATTATTTCTGTGAAACCAAATAAGCAAATCACTAACCATGGTCTTTGGCAAGGTACTGTGCGGTTAGAGTTGTTATCCTTTCAATGAGGTGTTGCAGGGAAGCCACATCTGCTTGCCTTTCTTGACAGATGGAAGTCAAAAGACCCCCAGTAGTACTATATTCATGCTTATCTTGGTGTCCTTGCTGGTGTTCTTTTAGCCAACAGTTCAAGAAGTCCTGATCCTGGGTCCTGTAAGCTTGAGTCATTGCTGAATATAATGTATATTGCAATAGGCTATGTTGTCATTGCACAACACTTTTATAATGTTATTTATTGAAATATCGTCAATACTACACACACAAAATTGACTTTTGCAGAGACAAACCTTTCAATTTAGAGGAACTTTTATTTCCACTCTTTACAATAAACTTTCCCAAGACASTTTCTTTAGAAACAACTTTCACATAAGTAAATTACGGAAAATAATAATTTACCTCCTGCTTTGTGAAATGGGTGTGAAATCGTAGGCAGYGCCCCTAAATCATCTGCCCTTGAATTGTATAGATGATCCAGAATACAGTCTCCAGAGAGCTGCATCCTGATCTGAATTCTATGACTGAAGACTGATTTCTAATATAAGTCAGACTATGCTATAACCCAGCATGCATAAAATGAGTAAAGGACTTTATTTACTCTTATCTCCAAGTAAAGCTCCAGCTCTTCACTCTTTTCTAATATACATTTAAATTACTTCAAGTCATCTTTACGTTTCTGTCTTAAAATGATACTTGATATATTTCTGCATTGTATGGTTTGTGCTCAAGGAAAAAAAAAAAAAACTMCTTCATTAGATATTCRCTTTGACATTCTGGCCCCAGAAGAAATAACATTAGTTTCATACTTATCCATCTGCTTTTCTGTTTCAGCTGGAAAATCTCTGCTTATAATTTTCTAGGGACATGTGGGCGATTTTCCAGTTGTGCCATTAAAATTCTCTACATCCTAAAAACATGCTAATTAATGTTCTCTGATGGTTCTGCATACAAAACTGCAGTGGAAAATGTGTCCCAAAATGAAAAAGTTTGTAATTCACAAAMAAAATTCAAGTGATATATCTTACCTTTTTTGGTTGATATGAAAACTTAGTTTAACATGTCTGCAATCATAYTTAAATACAAATAGTTTGAATTTCAGAATAGAATACATAAAGTACTTCTTAAAGTCAGCGCTCACAAGAAAAAAACTGACCACTCATATTGCCTAGCAACTCCATTTTGTTACAGGAAATCCAATATTGGATTGTAATGGTTTGGGGAGTACTAGTTAGAACGAATAATTTTCATGAGAAGTGCCTGTTCTCATTAGGAATTATGCCTCTTTCTTAAAATTGGTCAGCAGTAGTTTGGAGTCAGCCATCTGCCCAGGGATGCTTTTGTCTGTATGAAAYGGCAGGTAAACATTGTAGTATCAGCAGTGTATTGATGGAACAGCAAAGTGGTTCAGAAATCAAGAGGGGAAAAGAACAGAATCTTCCTTGTTCTTTCACAATGCTAACGTAGTAACATATTGCACATTTAATAATGTGTTGTACCCAAGCATTTCAAAGACCTTTACAAGCATTCAAGTTAGAAATGATAAATTATCATATCAGTCCTCAAGGGCAGGGCTTCCACTGACTGCTTCTAGCATTTTTGCTTGGTTGTTTGTTTTATTTTTTTCCTTTTACATGATTTTTTTATACTGGTTTAATTTCCTTCTACTCCCCTACTCTTTCTTTTATTTTTTAATTTTTTGCCTAGGAATGCCTTCCACTGAAATGTGGAAGTTGCATGTGTTCCAGCTTTGTGTTTGTRTGTAACATTCCTGTGAGCAGAGCCATTTTAGACAACAGACTCAGAGACAAATTGACTGGAAAGAAACAGGCCCCGGTGGGTTGCTGTATATTTGAGGTTTTTTTCTTGGACGTTAAATTTGGTTTTGAATACAGGCCTTTAAAAATCTCATGAAGACAAAAAACCACAGGCACTGCACTGATGCATCCAAATTAATTGATTATTTGCATTTGCTGAATTCTGACTTTTTATGTCCAAAATCTTAAAGCGAGTTCTGGTCATGAAGTTTTGTGATTCTGTCTGTCTTTTTTTCTCTTGAGAAATTGTATTTATGGACTTTTTAAACTTCTCCCAGAGGAATCATTTCAGTCTGTTATATTGTAAAAAAGTACTGTCTTATAAGTCTACAGTTCATGTTTATARTGAATACAAGCACAGCAGAAATCAATTCCATCCGGACTGTAAGAAGCTGGCTTGACTTCAGGAATCAGCGTTTTCTTCAATCATTAAGCACCAATTAATATGCTTCATTTTAATCTTGCAGATGCCCCCACTGGAATATGACCTCCCTTGAGCTCCCTACAACTAATTTCTGACAGAGGGTAGAGAAAGACTGAAAAAATGAATATGCTGTTGTGTTTTTTCTCAACTAATATCAGTCTATGGCTGAAGAACATACTGAGTGAAAAGTTATACCTGTACATCTGTATTAAATAACCCCTTTTAAAGTCCTCTTCCTATAATTCATTAGCTCACTTCTAATTTCTGTAATGACATAACTGTGTTTTCTTGTTTTATTCCTTTCCTAGTTAGGAATTCTCAAACTCTGTTGACAAGTTGACTGCTGCAGACTACTGAACATAGAGGTAAGTACTCACACATTTACTGCATAAGAATTCAAGGACCTTTGCATATTTTCCGATATCAGGAATAAAGAAAAAAGGCTCCATCTAATTCTGATTAAGTGCCAGGTTAYAAAGATCATATACTTTATTATTTTGGGATATTTATATTGTACTCGATATGTTTAAAATCAAAGCCTGCAAGATTTAGATCACTCCAGGAGATTGTTTGAAYTGAAGACCAGCCAATACCACAGAGCATCTAAAACACTAAGCCAGAAATGTTGAGCTGGTAGCAACAGAACACACGATCCTGTGCAACTGAAATATGTTCAGGGACAGGTATTTTAGGGAGTAGATTAAAATTCATCTGTRCATACCTGAGAGATCCAACTAAGGCATTAAATATTTCGGCTGAGAGGCCTATTGCTGTTGAACGGTGTAGTCCAAATATCCTACCACTGGACAAATGAATCATTAAGGAATAGGAGGTGCTGCTGATGGAAGAGACGGCTAAACCCAGAAAAGATCACAATAAGTACCTAACTATATGGCTTCCACTCATCACACTCACTGAAAAGATCAATATTATAGGCAAAGAAGCACCATTTCTGCTTTTATAGTCTAAGCCAGCTATTAAAATACCAGGTCATTATTGTTTCTGTCTGCACCTGCATGCTTTCTCCAATGACAGCTACATCACGTTTCTTAGGASTTTATCTCCTCGCATAGCTCTCACTATAACCCTGTGGTTCATTATTCTTTCTGATCTGAATTTTTTTTTTTTTTTTGTGGGAGCTACTGGTAGCAAAATGAATCAAGTTCAAATATACATATTCCTTTCAAAATTAATAAATGTATAGCTTCTGGCTCTTGATGTAGTGTCCTGATTTCAGCTTCTTTTTCCATCCCTGCATCAGGGAAACCTGAAAACACGTATGTTTACTTCCCCTGATTATTAAAACAGTCATTGTAATAGACTGCAAAGTGCATGTATTTAGAGATTTGTTATAACACGTGTTATAAAAATATATACCTAGGAGCAAAGCTTATGTACAAAATTACATTTTCCAAAKATGAAATGCTGATGAGTAAGTGTACATTTAGCWTCACAGAAGTTTCTTTTTACATGCCAAATTTTTTAAATGCATTACTGGTGTGTCATTCCAAACAGCTGTGGCACTAGATGTTAAGAACCCAAACAACATTAAATTACATAGATGAATGCATTTTATAAAATTTGTAATGATATTATGGATGGTGCCAAAATATGCAGATTTACATTATTACTTAGATCTCAGCTTTTTCAACATGGAAGAGCCTCAGAACCCATTTTCAGGGAACAAGAAATATTTTGAATATTATCAACTACTTCTTATATACTGCCAGCTGAATTATAGGAAAACATTTGCTGATCGAGAAGTCACAAAAATCATAATTTGAAGTCCTTTACGTGTTGTTTTTCACACTAATCTTTCCAGCACCATGCAGGGGTTTTTTACGTACCTCACCAAAATCTTCTTTTTTGGCTTTGATATTTCACATAGTTAATGCCAACACTATTATGGTATAATTTCTCTAGGAAAAAAAAAAAAAAMCAAACACAAAGGACTGTAAAAAGAAGAGATGTAACTAAGGTTGTGCTTCTGGAATGTCATCAAGTGAGTATATTTGCTTAAGCATAAGATTTTGCTAGGGCTTTGCTCGTTTCAGACAGTTCAGAAATGTTATCCAATTCAAATAACAGTGGAAGGGTCTTATTTATTCAAGGAGGGTCTAAGCAGTGACCCTGGCACTGAGGGGATTGCCTATCCTCACCTCCCTCTGAGGTGAAGACAGAAGCTAAAGAACACCTTCTTTTGCAGTCAACAACCCTCTTCTTTCTCATGCCTCACCTTCTGTTGCCGCTTTATTCTACTTTGAAATCACATACCTATGTTCATGACAGAATGTGTTTTCTTGRAAACACTGAAATTCAACAGTTATTTTTACAAACTTCCTGCAAATGTGGGATGAGGAAACATCCATACAGGTTGCAAATATAGCCAGCGTGGGCTATCATAAGGGGGAAATAAAGTAAGTGCCTCTACTGTCACCTCCTACCACAGAAATAGATGCATAGTGAGACGGGCAGGAACCTGTTGAAGGAATAAAAAGAGATCGTGGACTGTGTTTTACCAGCGCTCACTTCAGCAACTATGTAAACTACTGCATGGATCTAAAGCCAGATATACTAGGTGAATCCTTAGCAAGCAAACYACAGAGGTAACGATGCATTCTCTGTGCTGGTCTAGAGTCTGCCTGCAGTCCCGGAGTTATGCACTACAATGGAAAGTTCTGTTATTCCCAAGCATGGCCCCAGAGAAGGGCTGCCCACCACAGCTAGATCATACAATAATTAGCTTTTAAAGCAGGCTCTCATTCCCATCTGCAAATTGAAGACTTTCTGCTTCACAGGGCCTGCATGGAGGAAAGCCATTGCTTTTCTTTGGAAAACTCTGGAGCTCAGCTGTCCCTGCTTCTCACTTTCTCTCCAATGGATTAATTAAGCATTCTCTGTGTTTCTATGCATTGGGTTTATGCAGTTTATGTTTTTCTGATGGACACAACTTCCTTCAGGATAAGGTGAACAAAACTGAGCCAATATCATCTGAAAAGTAGCAAAAATGCTTTTATGAGAACCCATTTTAGCCTTGTGAGAAAGTATTTTAGCCTTTCTGTGGGAAACTGGGTTTTTTTCTGGTACATTTTCTAGTTGCTGAGAAAATTATATCTTTGCTTCAAAGATATAATAGCAAAAAGTTTCTCAGCGAGGCTGGGTCACTGACAAATATATTCCCAAACATTATGGTGTCAATGTAAGATCCACACCACTGTTACCAGCAGGTATTGACTCCTTTCTCATATCAACTCTGGAAAAAATGCATTCCTGATTCTCCTCTAACACCCCTGCTCAACAGCAAATATTGCTTCTACTTTCCATGGTTATGGTTTCAGCATAYGGAAGATTTGCTTTTATTTTAGTCTTTTTATTTTCTGACTTTCGTGTGCAATTCTCCATCTTGTGTTCTGCCCTTTATTTCCTCTCTTTTAGTAATTATGTTTGGAATTTTCAGTCAGATGGGAACAAGATACTCAAATCCCATTAATGTTCAATTAGGCAGTTCTGATGGAGAGACAGTGAAAATCTCAGCCATTATTTTTGATTCTGTTTTAATCTAACATGTTTTGGTTCATTCATTAGTATTTTTTTTCTTTTTCTTCCTTTAATAAGTATTGGCAGAACTACCCATTTAAGTCTTAACTAGGCATGTCTTTATACCATGATCTTCTTGTGATTTTTAAATGTTTTGTCTCCTCTTTACAGACAGATAACATTGACACTATATTTGGCCTAATCAATATATTTAACTTTTCACAAGTTCATTTCTTTCCAGTCATACTGAAATTTTTGCAAGAAATCCAAAATTTACTTCAGTGGAAATCGCACTCCAGAGTTAATATTCCCTCATTTCTTAAGGCAAGGAAGTCTTCAATCCAGGCTGATACTTTTTGTACTGTTTGCCTAAACACACAACAGGGAAGAGAGGTAGGAGGAAATGTATCAACCTCAACACAAAGAAATGGTCTTTCAAAACAGTTTTTGATATGTATTTTATTTACTTGGCCTACTTACTCCCTAAATATTTCTTTACCTTACAGGCTAAAACATTATGGTATCAAAATCCTGGCAGCTATTTCAGTTACTTGTTAAATTTTGACTTTTCTCAAAGGTATCACCWGTTATTATCATATTGCAAGTCTAAAAACACATAAAAATAGTAATTAGCTGAGTAAAATTTATCCTGGTATTTCTTTGACTAAACRGAACTCTTATTTCTTCATTTTCCCTTCCAAAGGAAAAGATAGTTTTCAAGATAACAGAGAATTATCAGTGTTTCCTCAATTCACTTCATTTTAATTAAGAAACCATTTCAGCACTCTCTTTCCCAGCTTGCTAGGAAAAAAAAGAAAGGAGAAAGGCATTAACGTCATAACAGAAAAATTTCATATTGCTGTTATACATGACACAGAATATTCTCTTCACTTTGCTGTCTCCTTAAAAGCAATTATTCAACATTTTTTTTGTGCCTTTTCTAAGCTGCAGCCTAAACTGGAACCTATTCTCCAGTCAGCATCACCACGAGTCCTGCTTCCATCACTGTTATTCTCTACTGCAACTCCCCTTTCATTTTGATATTTTTTTTACTGTTTCCAAAAAAACACTAAGTGCATTTCAGTGCTGAAAATTACAAATGTAATAACAAATAATAATTTATTTAGATTGTTCTTTCTATCTGGGAAACCTCATTTTTCTATTGCTGATGACACCAAGCTGAGTGGTGCTGTTGACACACCTGAGGGACAGGATGCCATCCAGAGGGACCTGRATAAGCTCAAGAGGTGGGCCCATGGGAATCTCATGCTGGTTAGCAAGGCCAAGTGCAAGGTTCTACACCTGGGTTGGGGCAACCCCCAATACCAACACAGGCTGGGAGATGAACAGATGGAGAGCAGCCCTGCAGGGAAGGACTTTGGGGTGCTGGTGGATGAGAGGCTGGACATGACCCAGCAGTGTGCACTCACAGCCTGGAAAGCCAGTTGTGCCCTGGGCTGCATCCAAAGCAGTGTGGCCAACAGGGYGAGTGAGGGGATCCTGCCCCTCTGCTCTGCTCTGGTGAGACCTCACCTGGAACACTGCATCCAGCTCTGGGGTCCCCAGCACAGGAAGGACATGGACCTGTTGGAGCAAGTCCAGAGGAGGGTCATCAAGATTATTAGACAGATGGMGCACCTCTCATATGGGAAAATGCTGAGAGAATTGGGTTTGTTCAGCCTGAAAAAGGTTTAAGTGTGACCGAATTGTGGCCTCCAGTACCTGAAGGGAGCTGACAAGAAAGACRGAGAGGGACTTTTTGTGAGATCATGTAATGATAGGACAAGGGGCAATGGATTCAAACTAAAACAGGTTTAGATCAGATACCAGGAGGAAGTTCTTTGCTGTGAACGTGGTGTGGCACTGGAACAGTTTGCCCAGAGAAGTTGTGGATGCCCTGTCCCTGGGGGTGTTTCAGGCCAGGCTGGGTGGGGCTCTGAGCAACCTGGTGTAATGGAACATGTCCTTGCCCATGGCAGAAGGGTTGGGAAAAGCTGATCTTTAAGGTCCCTTCCAACCCAAACCATTCTGTGATTCTATAAAAGAATTAATCAATATTTTAGTGCAATTATATCCTAGAAAACCTCCCAGTGAAAGTACTATTTACTATTTTTATTTAAAACTATACTCACCACACTGATATTGTTAGTTACACACAGTATTTTTCTCTCCACTCTTTTTGCTGACCAAGGAGTTTTTTTCTCATAAACCACTAAGCCCTCTCCCTCTAACCTAGGAACCATTTACTATATACTATCATATATAGTAAATGTTGACCCAGATGGCAAATTTCTGTCATACACAAATTTATTACAGCRTTTCCCCTTGTGTTTTTCATTCAGCATGCCACACCCACAGTACTAGACAATGTGAAATACAATTAACATGTTCCTTATGAGAAGAGACAAATAGTAGGAACATATTTTATTTACTTACTTACTTCCTCATTCAGAAGTTTCACTATCAGGCTAATTAGGAGGTCTCTTTTAGCCAAAGATTTTTTTGGAGGGATGTCCATGTCCACGTGCTGGCAGCCAGTGGGCTGCAGGAATGGCCTCTGTGAGGAGAATCCAGGGGCTGTTCTGTGCCAGACACTGGCAGCTCCCACAGATCCACCACAGGACACTGCTGAACCCTTCAGTCTGGGGAGAACATATTTAAGAAGGGAAAAAGGATGCACAGAAGTGAGGAAAATAGCAATACTGTGAAGACCAAGCTCAGAGAAGTTGGAGAGGAGAACATGCTCCAGGATCTGGAGCAGGTATTTCCATGTAGCCCATGGAGAAGACCACACCAGAGCAGGTGAATATTTCCTGAAGAACTGCAGCCTGTGGAGAAGATCCCAAGATGGAGCATGTTTATCCAGAAGGACTGTAACCCGTAGAATGGGCGCACACCAGAGCAGGGAAAAAGTGTGAGGATGCGAGAGTGGCAGACAAGAGCTCAGCTTCTCATTCTCCATCCTCCTGTTCTGCTTGGTAGAGGTGGAGGAGTTAGAGGAKTCAGGAGTACAGAAGTGAAATTGAACCTAGTAAAAAAAGGAGTTGTGAGGAAAGCATTGTTTTAACTTGTCTTTGTTTCTCACTTTCCAATAAATTTGCAATAGATTAAATTAATTTTCCCCAAGCCAAACCTGTTTTGCCCATGACAATAACTGGTAATTTATCAGTAACTGATCTCTTTGTCTTTATCTCAGCCATRAGCTGTTCCATTTTATTTTCTCCCCTTGTCCTGTTTAGGAGAGGGAGTGAGAGAGTGGGTGGGTGGGTACCTGGCAGCCAGCCAGATACCAGCCAAGGTAAACTCACCGCAAGCTTTTACATGTCCTTGGGATAGGGAATTTACCAAAAATCAAGATTCGAGTTCAGGAACAAGTATGTAGATTTTTCCCAGATCAACAGATAGCTTATACTTTAGGGGTCAGAACTTTTAAAGTAAGGTGCAGACCCTTTCTCTCTCTTTCTGGGTTGTTTGGGGGTTTTTTGAACAAGTTGGAAACATGGTTTTGACTAGTTTAATTAAGGATATTTTGAATTATACAGTGCTCCTTTTTTGCTGAGTAGCATTATGTAAGTGCATAGCAAATATGATTTATTGTACAACATTGATTAAGTGAGCATAGTGTGTTATAATAAACAGGTTCATTGTATTAGCAAAGGGTAATTTTGCACATGCTGATGTATCACTAATCTGCAGGATTTTGTGTGTCAAGAAATGAGATAGTTATGAGCTTCTCATTTTTACCATTTTATCAAAGTGCATCCACTGGAACACTGCATACAAGTGGAAACCACTTCTCCTGGAATGTGGCAGTATGAAATATTGTTCACTAACCATTCCCATTACTCATGTTAGATAGAAGCAGGATGACATCAAAGGAATCCAACTGCAGAGACTCGAGTGGTGAATAAAACTAATTAGAGTCACATTTAATATCTTTATGTGGTTTATGTCAAACTAACAGTATGTCTGTACTTTCCATGGCAAGTAATAGGCCTCTTAATTTTTCCACAATAAATCACTATAGTTCTTCATCTCAGATAATACTTGAATAATGTGAAATTACAAGAATTTTGTTAGAGAAGTATTTTAATCTTCACTGTACCTTGCCAGAAGGAATGTTAATATATAAAACCAGTTTTATGGTTAATGTCTCAATCTGAGGTGTGAGATAATAATAACTTCTATTTTCAGAACCAACATAGATTACTCAGATTAAAAAAAAAGGACCACACTACTTACTATGAATAGACTAGTTTGAAAAAAATTCACTGGTAATGAGAGAGAGGGTTTTCTTCCATTTTCTATTACATATGACTTATCCTATTGAAATAGAAAAATAATTAATTAATGATGTCACTGAGTCTATAATGGGTTTAGACCATTATAAGCCAGAGCAAAACTTGGATCATTTAGTATAAATGCCAGGAAATAAACCCCAATATTTCTCCTCATTCAAATTCAGTTGATCTGAAATAGTGACTTTTTGATGAGGATGGTTTTCCTATGTTTAAATGTGTACAAAAACAAAATCAGAAGGGAGTAAATACGCTATTCACTTCTCTGTATAAACTTATGGTGTGTAAAATATACRTCAAAGGTTATTCCAGTTTACTTTTGAAAATCTGGACCTGTTAAATATTATGAAGGAATTTTATCTATTTCAAATTAGGCACATTAATACTAAGCATTCATTTGAAAGAAAGGCACCTCAAATCCATTTTAAAGATCATACAATCATAGAATGTCCTGAATTGGAAGGGATCCACAAGGATCATCAAAGTCCAACTCTTGGCMSGGCACAGGACAGCCCCAAGAATGACACCATGTGCCTGAGAGCATTCTCCAAATGCTTCTTGAATTCTGGCAGGTTTGATGCTGTGATCACATTGAAATAGGCACATAGAATCTACCCTAAAATAGGATGGGATAGATGCTCAAAATAGGTGAAATAAGTAGCAATGTCATTATTTTTTCCCTTCCAGATTTGAACAAAAGACTAAGTCTAATTTAGAGTTAGGAGAGATCTGTTAAATCAGGTGATATCAATGTTGTCCTTTGTCTTTTCTAAAAAAAAACCCAAAACCAAAGCTATGCTCACTTGGTTTGTTATTCATGATGAACACGCATGTAAAAAGGAGTTGTCTGGCAATGCCCATGTAGATGAGGGCCAAGAAAATTATGTTTGCCTCCAAGTGCAATTATTGTCATCAATGATAACAGAGCTTTCATAAGAACTGTTGAAATTTTACTCCAAAATACAGAAATTGCAAGTCAAAATGAGTTCCCATTCATTTAATAATGATGAAAAAGACATCTACATGCAGATATATGGCAACTATGTTTATTACAGATCATTATTTAAAAGAATTTCTAATTAGTATTTCAAATTAGTATTTCTGTTTTGTGCTAGTAAGCATTAATTAATATTAATATTTAATACAAGGACATATTAAATGTGTGCAACATAGTAGCATAAAACTGACTTGCTCAAAATTCTCACAAAATCAGAAAATAATCTATGTTTATATCTGAGCAATTTTGTTCTGGTTGTAATTACAGTGATGAATGTTGTGGATCAAATCCTCCTCATTTAGAGACAAATTACAATTATTGGGATGGAATTTTCTTCTGTTTCCTTCTGTTTACCCCTACACATGAAAATATCAGCTTTGAAAGTGTTTTCTCCTTATAAAACACTTCAATTGAGCATTTCATGAAGCATATAAGCAAGGATCTAACACAGACACTAGCTATGTATATGCTAAAGAACTAATGTCATTTTTAGCAAATTTCAACAAGCTTCTGTATAATAATTTACGTGTCAAAATGSCTTATTTCAAAATTATTAACTTCTTATATGTTCCCTAATGAAAGGTACTACTAGTGTTTTCCCAATATACAGAGTTTAGAAAACAATCACCTTCAGAATGTCAGTTATATTTTATATTTATAGGACAACTATATATAGGCCATATGGGATTGACATTTTAAAATAACCATTAAAATTAATTGCAAGCAGCTAATTAAATACAGTTTAACTATAAAACTAACAATTAGTAATGTCCAATAAGAGGTCCGTGTATAGTCAATCTAGCAATTAGCTTACATCTTAGTCTGGTTTATTCCTTACAAGTTTATCTTTTCTTTTAAATGTCTGAGGCCATTTTTATGAAATTCTGCATTTCAGAATGAGACATGTAAATTTCTATCAGCAATYCTGAGAGTTGAAAAAGCTGATCTTGTAGCAACAAGAGTTTGTATTTGACAGTAATGAATTTGATAGGATGCTTTCTTGTTCAAACAGTGAACAGCAAACTAATTTAGTAATCCACCACTATAGATGAGACATGCACAAGTCTTTCCAAAGATATTTGCTACATTAAATGATTTTTTTCTGAAAAAAACCTAAAGGATATAGTAATAATTCATAACAAGAAAAACTTTGGTATCCTGACAAACTAATCTTATTTCAGCTAATCTTATTAGCAGAACAAGRATTTTTGGAGACCTATGTAAGTACATTACTTTCAGATGTGTTCTACAGCATTGTAGTACATGTGGAAGGCTTTGGAAAACATATTCTTACTCAAATATTCAATAGTTAGGCACAAGTTTTTGACGAGACAAAGTCAGACACAAAAGTGTTCTTACTGTCAAAAGATATCCATGAAACTATTGTGGAAAGATACCCATTTTTAAACAGTCCTTCAGTATTTAAGACATCAATATAATGTTTATTATGCAACCCCTCAGAACCAGTCAGTTTTCTATTTACTTGTTTGTTTTGATATTCATCCACTTAAAGTTGCTTTAGAACCTCACCTTGCCCTGGAACAATTCAAGCATCCATTGTTCTAATTGTCTTTTTGATGAGGCCTCTCAATTAACAACTTGAATACATGTTGGTCTGATTTCTCATCTGGGTGGAGAAGTCTTTAAGCCGGTTGGCACATACTGATAGTTTTCAAAAGCCAGGTGCCCTATCATAAAGCCTACTTGTTGCRTTCCRCTATGGGGAACTGCAGAGAGGTCTTTTAAGATGGATGGTCCAGGACAAAATTAAGCCAACCGAGACAAATATTGTAACGGAGAACCGTTTATTGGAAACGCAAAGTGTGTACTAAAGAGGAACAGAGGAAGGAAAAGTGAAAAGAATGGGGGAGAGAGAGAAAGAGAGAGCCAAGTGAGTGAGAGAGAGAGCTGCTGACATCCAGGTGGTAGGTGGACTGTGCGCTCCCCGCCGAGGGAGCCTGCGCAGCTCCCRGAGAGGCGCGGCTGCCAAGGCGCAGCTCCCACAGCAACGGGYGGCTGGACACGACGGGAGTGGACACTTGGGCCGGAGATGCAGCACCCTGGACAGGGTCACGGCAGGATCATGGCAGCRGGCTGGACCAGCTAAGCAGGGTTGGAAGCAGGTGGCTCGGGCAGGGACGAGGCAGGCAGGGTGTTGGGCGGGAACACAGATAGGAAGGACAGGCGAAGGCTGGAGCAGGCGAGGGAGGTGGCAGGCCATGACGCAGGCTTGAGCATGAAGCTCGAKGGTCAGCAGGGTGTCCACCCAAGCGTCCAGCAGAGTCCAGCAGGAGGACAAAAGACCCAAAAGGCAAAAGGGACAAAAAAGGGAGAGCCCACAGCGAGGGCAACAGACAGCCAACTACAGTCAAGGCAAAAAGGAGTCAGGGTGCAAAACCAAAAAGCCCCTCAGCTTCTGCCACAGTTACTCTTATCCCCCCCGGCTCCTCCCAGGGGCTGCTCGCCGGCAGGCGGCCATCGGCCCAGTCCCACGTTCGATCGCAGTCCATTGAAGACCTTTCACCACCCGATTGGAGGGTCCTCCTGGAGGGCACCGTGTCCTTGGTGGTCTCCTACTGACTGCCCAGTCCATGGGGCACATGAAATGGCTGCCAGCCAAAGTCTCCCCAGAGATGAGGCCTGCCTCCCTCTTCTCCTAGCTGCCTCCTGCATGAAGCACAGCCTCTCCCCCACACACCTCTCACAATCCCATGTTGAGACAAACCAAAATGGAATTGGTTCCTCACACTACTGGAACACTTTTGAAGTCTACAGAGGAGGTAGATCTAACTGCATTTCACCGTTCATGAGAGGCTAGACATGACACCCAAATGAAGACCCCAAATATTTATCTTTGCTGAAGAGCACTGCTCTATGCAAGCTTCTCCTAAGACATTGCTCCTAAAAAGCATCCATTTTCTGGAATTAAAACCCCAAACTCCCACAAAACCCGTAGGAACTCACATGTGACATCCATTTTCTTTGAGTTTAATGCAATAATCAGACTTGGATCTTTACTTCAATTTCACTGTTGTGAATAAAAATATCAAACTAGGATTACAAACCTAGATGGTGTTCTCAGAGATGGGCAAGCTGCAGGCATGAAGACAGCTCAAGACTGGAGAATTACTGGAGAAAAAAAACCCTGTAAATGCTGGCCACGTCCTTTAAGTTCTTTATTTTGATTATTTCTTACCAAGCTATCTTTTTTTCTTTTGGTATCAGGTAGATGTGACTCATAACTGCGAGAAGAGTAGAAGCAAAATAAAAGAATAGGAAGTAAATAGGTTGGTTTGCCACTCAAAGATGAAGTGCACTACATCAATGCAAAGGTTAATAAACCCTAACRCACTTTGTCTGTCAAATGTGAGTCTCTAAAATATTAGGTCCCTAATGGTGTCACTGACAGTAGATTACAAAATTGCATTCGGTTATAGAAAAAGTGTTTTGCAATCTTTTCACTTGATGCCTAAAACTTTGTTTGCTGGCACCTGTAATAAAATACCATCTGCAAATGATTCACAATGTGACTCATCACAGTTTCTGCTAGGTGAACAGTAGCACATCAGAATTACTCTCTAATCAGTTACTTGAATCTCTACTAAACAATATATTGACTTTGTGTTGCTCTTTTATAAATAGCTATTACATTATACTGATCCTAGTTTTCATTCTTAACTGCTCTGTTCTATGTCTACACTTTTTAACTATTAAAGATAATAATGTAGGCATCCATTTCCTTGACATTTACTTCCACATTAAATATGATTGATAAAAAGCAAATACCCAGTTTAGACTGGGATTAAAAGTATTCTCATCTTTTTGTCATTTTGACTTTGGCTGGGCTTTATGAACACATATTGCCTAAAAGAAGCACCTCTTGAAATGTCTGGAATTGATTTTGGCAAGACAGGGGAAAGGTAAGTAGACGTATTGCTATGTCATTTTGCAAATAGGAAACACAGAAAGGTTAACTACTTTGCATGGGGTGTCACACCTCTGTCTCATGAGATTCAGTGCCTTCATCACAAAAGAGATCCTCTTCGAAATTCCGGGATTTCTAGCATTTGCTTCTTCTTCACAATGCCAGCTCCCATAAACCAATTCAACATTTTGAAGGCAAGTTCAGTGGATTTTTCATTCTTTCTGATGGGGAATGGGTTGGGGTGTTTGGGCATTTTACTGTCTTGTTCAGTGAGTCATAGCACCCTGACCACACTCTAGAGTAATATAAAACAAATGTTAAAGTCAGTGTCATGTGTGTCATCTTCATCATCTAAGGCATTACTTGTGTTTAGGGTAGTGTTAGAGAATAAGACAGAATGGCTCCCACAGAATTTTTCGCAGGTGACTCAAGCTGTAGAAAGTAAATTCATTTTCCTTTTCTCATCTTGTCAATATTGACAAAACTTTTTCATAAGGAATATGAGACAGACAAGACCTACTAATTGGGAGGGGGAGGGAAGAGGAGGTCTTTCATTATCAGCACAAGCTGTGCTGCTTCATAAACAGTGAGTGATCAAATCTATTAGAGATAAACCCTTGAATGCTTGCTGTTCTAGTGCAGCAACACACTGTGAAGGCTGCAGGCATTGGTTTGGGGGGGACTGAATCCCAACATATGGAGGGACTGCCAACAGGCATGTAGGAGAAAAACAAAGCTGAACTCCTGCATCTCTGTTTCCTGCTGCCTCTCTCTGGCCCTAGGCTGCGAACCCATTTCACATGTTGATTTTTAACAACACATAAGCAATGAAAAAAAGCCTTAAAAATCAGTCTTGGCATACAAAGATATCCTCTTTAAAGAAGCCAGAGAATTTGATATGGGATAAAATGGGAAAAGAAACTTAAAGTAGAGAAAAGTGCAAAGTAACTGTGATTAATTGCCTTTTCCCAGCAGAAATTTCCAGATTTAGAATTCAATTGTGAGGACTCCAGTATGTATGCCCCCCCAAAAAATTATGTTTCTAATGCTGAAAAAACATTTTCCTGAGAAACACAGTATTTCTCTACTATTTCTGTGAGGCATAGACTCCATGATMCCCTCCAAGATATCACTGGGTTTCTAGAGGTGATATGGTTTCAAAATTTAATTCAACCAATTATAAGTCCCTAATCATATTTGATGAAAGGAAAAAAGTAATGAATTTCAAAAAGATGGAAGAAGGTGATAATTTGGAATAGATGTATGGCCCCTGCATTTCCATCTGTGTTTCAACAGGTGTTGTAACACTGGAAATCGAATTATTAAAAAAAAAATCAAAATAAAACACAGAAACATAAGAAGGATGTTTGGATGTTTTTGTAACTATCTAATTGTATCAAAGTACAGGAAAAAGTTTAGAATGACACAAGTATAATTGGAGCTGGATATCTCTATTCACAAAGCACTGAAGTAGATTATTTAATAGTTTGAGTGGTCTCCATCGCTGGAGGATTTCAAGATATGCAGAACAAACTTCTGACTATAATGATGCAGGGACAGTTGATCCAGCCTTCAGAAAGCTGGTCTCTTTTGAGGTTCACTTCACTCTGATTCACTAAGACACATTGTTTATTAAATGCATGCTTTTTGGAAAAAACGTAGACATATTTAGAGCTGTACCATAATAAGGAGTCTAGCAGTCTATCTGCATGATGTGTTTCTGGGCACAGTTGCCTTCTGACCTCAGCAGAGAAAAGAACAGCAAAATGGCGTTCTATTTCTGTTACCTATCTGTCTTCAGTTTTTTATGGTCCATCAGCCTGGTTGTGATGGTGTGTGAGAAGGAACAACATGTGTCAAGTGCTTACTGTTCAGTTTTGTGACCCCAATGACTAAATACCTCAGTATGAAGAGATATGCTACTGTACAATGCAAGGAGGACTTCTGCATATGGACAATTTCATAGAAGTTGAAAATGGTGAAATGCCACTACTTCAAATATTGTAGACACTTAACAAGCATGTCTTTTAAACCATCTTTGAAACTGATCACTCACTGTTTTCTGTTATTGAATAAGAATCTCACAGTTGGAAAAATTTAAATGCAAAATTTGTTTCTTTCTGTTACTGTGAGAGAAAAGCAAAATGCCTTGGGTTCTGTTTGCTGGGGATTTTTTCCCCATTGTTTTTTGGGATTTTTCTTCCCACAAAACCAGCAAAGTGTTGCTATGTTCTCTTTTTAAGTTGGATATGAAGATTTGATTTCTGAGTCGAATAAACCTCAATGTAATTACATTTAAGGGTAAGCAGAAGAAGGAAGGAAAAAGACAAACCCTTGAATCTCTAATTAAAATATCTATATTAAACTGGCTTCACTCATCCCTAAACACTTGTACCTACTTATCAAGTCTCTTTCTAACTAAATACATCAAAGAAACGGGAGCAGTGCCAAATCTAGATACACTGAAGCAGATATACTTGACTATACAGAGACAAGACACAGAGGATTTTGTGGGATTTTTGAAAGAGATTATATCCACTAATGCCACAGAAGAAYATCATGATTTACGTTATTACAGAGCAGCGCCAAATGAATTAGTAATCGTCAGATATTTTTTTCCGAAGCATCACAAGAAACTGTTTAGCAGTCACCTTCCAGAAAAGCACAAGTGCAAAACATTGTCACATCCAGAAAATGTCATAGTACATAATGTAAAAGCATAAGTTATCTGGAGTGTAGTTAACCCCRTGCTAACCCATCACCCTACAGGCTTGAACTCCATGCTTGCTACCTATGATGCCCTGGACACCAAAAACTACAACTGATGTAACAGCCTGCATGATGTTGTTTGTTCAACAGAGACAAGAAAGGATGTGAATCATGCCTAAGCATTTGCTGTCATTTTAGCAAATAAAAATAGATTCTCACCTGACAGAAATCTTGTTAATTTTCCCACGGTTCAATGTCTCCTTTTACTATAGGCTGCTACCAGTTTTGGATTAGATCACTTCTCATCTTTCGTGTTTGCACAGGATTGCAAGGAAAGAAAGATTCAATTAGGGAATAGAAAGAATGAGAGTTAAGCAACATAAGCGAGTGCTTTTCTGGGAAAGAGGCTGGCCCTGGGAGTGCCAATGGGCCTCACCGTCCCTGTCCAACCACTTCAGGATTCCCCCAGAAGCCTAAAGCCCAGGACCCCATTTCAGCTCCCCAGCTCGTGGCTGAGATGATGGGACTGCTGCTGGCTGTCATGCCYTGCCATGCTAAACCCCATGGGAAACCCCCACTGCTCCAGATCCTCAGAGAATGYCTGTCCTCTGGCCAATATGAGAGAGATCAGAGTCCATGTTCCTTTTCCCAAACCAGATTGAGATATCTTGTCCAGTTTCATTTTATTTCAATTTACATGTTCAGGAAAAAAACATCAGAGACAAAGATTTGCATGCTTGAATGTGAGCCCCAATTTCTACCTCACAAAATTGTGATGTCTTTTCCCCTTTTCGTTCTTTTCTAAACTTCAGTTTTCTGTTGCACTGTGGTTCAGCAACATACCTAAGAATTAAAGATGAGCCTTTTCCTAAAATTTACTGCACAAGATTCTCTATGTCCTCGTTTTCACCATTTCTTGCAGACAGTCTGTAAAAGCGATGCTTGCTGCTCTGGACCCTCACTCTCCCCAGGCACTGCACATTGCACGCAGCACAGAAACAGCTCGGTCCTGTTTCCTGTAAAAACACGTTTGCTAACATGACAGTAATGTGTCGTGTCAAAACATGACCCAATTCAACATATCAGGCCTAGCCCAAAAATCGTTGTTTACCAGGAGAGGAGCAAATCACTAGGACCCAGATGAGCAGTTGGTGTCAGTTGTTTTAAGGATGATGCTATAAAATCAAAGCAGGATATAACTTTTACCACCCCTCTCTGCTTGTTCTAGCTATTATGACTTCAGTGTCRTTATTCTAAAAGACAGTTCCGCTTCTGGAGGAACTATGGATTCCAACTGTATTGCCAGTTTTAAGTGAAGAAACAGATCTGAAAGCAGCAATTGAAAGGCATAATCTGCACCATTCTTATATTTGCATTTATACACAAAGGAATACTTAGATGATAGGGCCATTGACTCAGTTTCTGGATAAATATTTGGGCTTACATAGGTTCCTTCTCTGAACAAAATATTTATATCTTAAGTGCTTTAGCACTGCATTTGTTATGAGTGTAAAGCCCTGTACCTAAATGCCACTGTCACTTTATTGCACAAATTCCAAAATAGAAAATCTGACTTAAACATATTGTTAGGTATTCCAATTTGATCTTAAATCCAGATTCAACTATTTCAGGTTAAAAACAATGGATTTCAAATAGACTTTTAATTTWACTCAATATGATATTATCAAAATAGATAAATTGTATAAATTAGAAAATATTATACTTGAAGACATATGCATATAATGCTTTGCTTATAATCCTACATCTTTATGGTCAAAGTCTTTTTAAGATGGGCCTCATTACAGTCTTTATGTTTTCAACATAGTAATGAAAACAAGCTGACAAGTAACAGGTGTTTTAACTGGATGTATTGCCTGTATTAGAAACAATTGGCTAAAGGCCCTCACACCACCATACACCAGCCCTCCATACACCACCCTCAGAGAATAGCATATCGCTGGAAGTTTTACAATTCCAAAACAGACTTTGATGTGGCTGTTCCCACTAACTCAAACTGAAGCATCAGGGAAAATAATACCAAAGCATAAAGGTTTGGATTTAAGGAAAAACAATTTATTTTCAGATCAGATACCTGCTGCTTCTAATTTAGATAATGGATAACCTGTCTAAAATGAAAGCAGCAGACTGAAATTGAGTATTTTCTAACCTCATCTAATTAGAATCAGCTATTTCAATGCATTTTTAACTAGAATTCCTCATCTGATCAGGGTGATCTGCCAAACGGGAGGGATGAGTGTCATCAAGGAACATCGCAGACTCCAGATMAGGAATGAAGGTTTTGAAGAAACTGTTAACACCCTCTGTGGAAGAAATTTGACCAGTGAACTTGGAGGGGACAAAAAGCATGCAAATGGTTTAAACAAGAACTTAAGACCCAGGTCAACAGGGATGTTTCTGGATGGAAATCACCTGCTGGAGAAGAAATTAGTTTTGAACACCTAACACAACTCAATGGAGTAGAAAGGGAACATTTTGAATTATTTGTCTTTGTCAGGAAATCCTGGTTTCTGTCTTCYATGGCGTCCTCTACACAAAGTGTGTCACTGGAAAAGTATAATTGGAGATRTACTGTAGTCCAATAACAAGAACATAAGTGTAAGAGCAGAGAAAGGAACAATGCATCTGAGCAAAAGTCCATGTAGCCTGTACCCCATTTCTGAAAGAGGCCTGTACAAAAGGTATGGTGAGAGAGCTTAGGAATAGCAAAAGTAGAGATTACTACTTTCACTCCCTACTTCTTTGGTTCCCAGCAGTGTGCCATTTGGGGATTTTTTCTTTGGTTAAAAGCTGCATCTGCATCCTGTTTTATAGCCCTTGATTGATTTTTCTTCCATAAATTTGCCTAAGAGTTTTTCAAACCCATTTACAGAGAMAGCCTCCACAGGAGCCTCTGGTGATGAGTTCCAGACTTTTCCTGCATGCTGTGTGTAAAAGCACTTCCTTTTCTTTGATTTATACCTGCAGCCTGACCATTTTATCTGATGCTCCACTGGTCTGTTTTTGTGAGAAAAGGGGAATAATTGTACCCTGTTACATTTCTCATGCTCCTCTATCAAATTCTCCCTCAGCTGCTTTACAAACTCTTCATCTCTTGAAACTCTATTCATATTGTACTTGGTCTTTCCGGGATGGAGTTAATTTTCTTCATAGCAACCCATATGTTTCTGTGTTTCAGATGTGTGACCAAACAATTGACAGCTGCACTTAAYGATCATTGTAGGTCCTTTACCACTGGAATATTCTATTCCATTCTATTCCATTCTTAAAACAAAGCTGAGAACACAACAGTGTTTTAGACATTGCTGAACATTGTTGCATGGTGCCAAGACTCTGTTTCTCACTCTGCCCTCACAAGGAGATTGGGGATGGGCAAGATAGTGGGAGAGGTTGCAGGCAGAACAGCTGACTCAAACGAAGAGAGATAATCCATACCATATGACATCATGCTTAGCAATAAAATCAGGGGAGATTTTTTCCCAGGTAACCAGTGCTCAGAGACTGGCTGAGCATCAGTTGTCTGGTGGTGAGTTACCACCACTTGTTATTTTTTTTTGTATTTTTTCCCCCTCTACACTTACTAAATGTCACTGTAGAGATGACACAACACAAGGTCACAACACAAAAATACACACACAAAATGCTCCGGGACAATGGGCCAAACTTTAATAATACATAGCCTCTTTTATACCATTTCTCAGTATTCATGTTACATGTTCATTGGCTGCTGTAAATAACAATATAATATTACTGGTTGTCTATTCTTAGCATGTMTATAAAGCTACTTGCTACCTATTATTAGAACACATTCTTGTCCATATCAACTAGTAACTCCGTACTGCAGGTGCAGATCATCCTTCTGTTGTTATGCTTCTTGCTTCTAT